>PVIH01004822.1:0-133749 GCA_004025045.1 Sigmodon hispidus
TTGTCCTGGACTAAGGCATGCTCTTGCAAGATTGCTCCAATCATTGGGTGTCATGCAGTGTCTACTCAACGCCTCCACTTGTGCCAAAGTGAAAGAGGCAGTAATGCCATAAGTTCTTACTGATTTGGCCAGTGACTTAATTACTTTAAAATCCAGGGGCTCTTCATAACGATTCCCCTGGGGATCTTGGAATACAGGATATGCCGACACCAGTTTCTGTCTCACTTTACTCCATACTGCAGGGTTAAAGGACCGATTGCGGCCGCTAAAGCCACCCCCTCCATCTGAGTAAGCTGGGGGAGTGGACGGCAGAGGGCCACGCTTCCCAGGAAGCAAGCGCTCCCTCGGGGCTAGCTTCTTTTCCCTCTCTCCCTTTTTTGAAACCAATTTCTTAGTTTCTTTTTCCTTTCCTGACTCCTCCGACCTTGATAGGTCTTCTTCACAACTACTGCTCTCAAGGTCCAAAAGCTGAAGATCCTCTAAATCTGGGTAAGTGTTTCCCCTGGAATCTGATCCTTCAGTTCTAAGGCTTCTCACTTCTTCACTGCTCGCCCCATCAGATCTTTCCTCTCTTAATTGTTCTAAAGCAGCCTGACACCCTTCAATTGCCTCACAGCACCTCTGATCATCCAAACAATCTCGAATCACCCTCCAAATGGTTCTCATGCCTGCCTTTAGAAATCTTTGCTCATAGGCAAAGTCTAAATCTCGCCCTAACTTCTCCCAGGAGGACACCGTTAGACTGCCTGTAACAGCAAAGCATGGAGCTGCAATGTCACATTCCTTTAAAAATCTCTCTAATGTGCTTTCCTTAATTTCTAGACCTTTGGTTTGTAACAGCTCCTGTAGAGCTAGAAAAATTGGATATGAGGTAGAATTACCCATCCTTTTATATCCCTGATCTTACTTTCAGAATTTTCTCAGAGCCTCAATTTCGCTTTCCCTATTCCTGCTCTGCTAAACAGCCCCAATTTCAGCTTCCCTATTCCTGCTCTGCTAAACAGCCCCAATTTCACTTTCCCTATTCCTGCTCTGCAAAACAGCCCCAATTTCAGCTTCCATATTCATGCTCTGCTAAGCAGCCCCAATTTCAGCTTCCATATTCCTGCTGCACGTCCGCAGCAATGAGAGGTTACGCTTGCTCGTCAGCAAGCTCCCTCTCCTCTGTCTTTCCCTACAGACAGAGCTCTGCCCGCTATGACCGCGGATCCCAATTACCTGGGGGACTTACCGGTATACCCCCTGACGGTGGAGAGTTCTGGATCCCGTCGTCATCGGAGCGATTCCCCGAAGAGATTCCCCGAAGCGATTCCCCGGTACGGACCACCAGTTGTTGCGCCCAACCTCGCCAGCAAGGAAGAACTCGACTCAGGATTCTTCTCTCCAGCCGTTTATTCAGGACCTGTGCACAATCTTCTGACTTCTGACTTCCGACCCCAGGGGGAAGCCCGCTCGTGGCTAAATACCCTCTGGGCCTCCAACCCCAGTAAGCTACGTGGACATCGCCCATAGGTCCTAGGACGCGGAAGCAAGCCACCATCCTCGCCCACAGCCAAAAAAGGAGTTGTTTACTCCCCAGAGCACTAGCCCTCGGGAGGGCTGAAGGCGGAAACCGGCGCCATCTTTAGGGCACGGTACAATGCTCCCTACAGATAGTGAAGAGAAGAGAGGACACAAACTTTTTTTAAGAAAAGAGTGATTTGCATTTTTCTGATGACTAAAGATGTTGAGCATTTTTTCAAATACCTTTCAGCCATTCGTCATTTTTCTGTTGAGAATTCCCTTTTTAGTTCTGAACTCCATTTTTTAATTGGGTTATTAAGGATTTGGGACTCTAGTTTCCTGAGTTCTCTATATATTTTAGAGATTAGTCCTCTATCACTTGTAGGGTTGGTGAAAATCTTTTCTCATTCTGTAGGCTGTCGTTTTGTCTTACTGATTGTGTCCTTGGCCTTACAAAAACTTCTCAGTTTCAGGAGGTCCCACTTATTGATTGTTGTTCTTAAGGTCTGTGCTACTGGTGTTATATTTAGGAAGCTGTCACCTGTGCCAATGCATTAGAAGGTATTTCCAAATTTCTTTTCTATCAAGTTCAATGTAGATGGGTTTATGTCGAAGTCTTTGATCCACTTGGATTTGAGTTTTGTGCAGGGTAATAGGCTTGGGTCTATTTGCATTTTTCTTCATTCTGCCACCCAGGTATGCCAACACAATTTGTTGAAGGTACCATCTTTTTTCCATTGAATATTTTTGACTATTTTTGTCAAAAATCAGGTGTTCATAGGTGTGTGGGTTAATGTTGGGATCTTCAGTTTGATTCCATTGATTCACAAGTCTAGTTTTATGCCAGTACAAGGATGTTTTTATTACTGTAGCTCTATAGTATAGCCTGTAATCGGGGATGGTGACACCTCCTGAGATCTATTTTGTTGAGCAAAATTGTTTTGGCAATCTTGGCTTTCCTGTCATTCCAAATGAAATTGAGTATTATTCTTTCAAGGTCTGTAAAAAATTGTGTTGGGATTTTGATGGAAATTGCATTGAATCTGTAGACTGTTTTTGGTAGGATTGCCATTTTTACTATGTTGATCCTACCTGTCTAGAAACATGGGTGATCTTTCCATTTTCTGATATCCTCTTCAATTTCTTTTTTCAGAGATTTAAAGTTTTTGTCAAATTGATCAGTTACTTCTTTGGTTATAGTTACTCCAAGGTATTTAATGCTATATACTACTATCATAAGGCTGATGTTTCCCTTATTTCTTTTTCAGGCTGTTTGTCTTTTGTATATAGGAGGGCTACTGATATTTTTTCAATTAATCCTGTATCCTGCTACATTGCTGAAGGTATTTATCAGCTGGAGAAGTTTCCTGGTAGAATTTTGTGTATCATTTATGTATATAATCATATCATCTGTAAATAGAGATAGTTTCACTTCTTCTTTTTCAATTTGTATCCCCCTTAATTTCCTTTTGTTCTCTTACTGCTTTGGCTAAAACTTTGAGAACTATGTTGAATAGGTAAGAGGTAAAGAGAGAGGGGATAGCCTTGTCTAGTTCCTGATTTTAGTGGGATTGCTTTGCGTTTCTCTCCATTTAGTTTGTCTTGGCTGTCAGCTTCTTGTAAATCACCTTTATTATACTTAACAATTTTCCCTGTATTCTTGATCTCTCCAGGACTTTTATTATAAAGTAGTGTTGGACTTTGTCAAAGGTTTTTCAGCATCTAAGGAGATGATTATGTATTTTTTCCCTTGAATTTGTTTATATGATGGATAACATTTATAGTTTCTTGTATGTTTAACCATTCATGCATTTCTGGGATAAAGCCTACTTGATCATGGTGGATGACTTTTTTTATGTGTTGTTATAATCAGTTTGCCAGAATTTTGTTGAATATTTTTGCATCAATGTTCATGAGGGAGATTGGTCTGCAGTTCTCTTTCTTAGTTGCATCTTTGAGTGGCTTGTGTATCAGGGTGATTGTGGCCTCATAAAAAACTTGGCGGCATTCCTTTAGTTTCTACTGTATGGAACATTTGAGGAGTATTGGTATTGATTCTTCTTTGATGTCTGGTAGAACTCTGCACTAAAACCATCTGGGCTTGGATTTTTTTTTATTTGGGAGACTTTTAATGACAGCTTCAATTTCCTTTGATGTTATAGGTCTGTTTAGGCCTTTAATCTGTTCTTGATTTAGTTTGGGTAATTTTTATTTGTCTAGAAAGCTGTTTATTTCTTTTAGGTTTTTTATTTTAGTATAGATTTTCAAAGTATGACCTGATAGTTCTCTGGATTTCCTGGGTGTCTGTCATTATGTCTCCCTTTTCATTTCTGACTCTGTTAATTTGAATACTCTTTCTCTGTCTTTTGGATAAGGGTTTGCCTGTCTTCTTGACTTTCTCAAAGAACCAACTTTTTGATTCATTGATTCTTTGTATTGTTCTCTTTTTTTTCTATTGTACTGATTTCAGCCCTAAGTTTGATTATTTCCTGCCTTCTATGCATTCTAGGTGAGTTTGCTTCTAATTGTTCTAAAGACTTCAGCTGAGTTGTTAGGTCTCTTGAGTGAGATTTCTCTTGGTTTCTCGTATAGGCATCTAGTGCTATAAATTTTCCTCTTAATACTGCTTTAATTGTGTCCCATAAGTTTGGGTATGTTGTGGATTCATTTTCATTGAATTCTAGAAAGTCTTTTATTTCTAGAGGTGGTTCAATGTAGAGATGGTTTATATGCTTTCTGTGATTTTTGTTGTTGCTGAATTCTAACTTTATGCCATGGTGATCTGATATTATATACAAGGGTTTATTCCCATTTTTTATATCTATTGATATTTGCCTTATGTGGTCAAGTATGTGGTCATTTTTAGAAAAGTTCCATGGGATGCTGAGAAATATGTATATTCCTTTGTGTTCAGATGGAAGCATCTGTAAATATTTATTAAGTCCATTTGCATCATAACATCTGTTAGACCCTTTATTTCTTTGTTGAGTCTTTGTCTGGTTGACTTATCCAAGGGTGAAAGTGGGGTATTGAAGTCTCCCACTATTAGAGTGTGACATTTGATGTGGAGTTTAAGGTTTAGTAGTGTTTCTTTTACATATGAAGGTCCCCTTATATTCAGGATTGAGATCTCATCTTGATCAATTTTTGCTGAGACAAATAAGTAATGTCTGTTCTGATCTCTTTTGATTGATTTTAGTTTGAAGTCTACTTTGCTGGATATTATGATAGCAACACCAGCTTGGTTCTTGAGGCTGTTTTCAAACCCTTTACTCGGAGCCTCTGTTTGTCGTTGGAGATGAGGTGTATTTCTTGTATACAGCAGAAGGTTGGCTTTTATTTTTTTTTTATCCATCGTCCTAGGGTATGTCATTTTATGGGTGAATTGAGTCCATTATTATTAAGGGATATTAATGACCACTGATTGTTATTTCCTGTTATTTTTGGATTAGCTTGTGTGTATTTCCTCTTTTTGGACTTTTCTTCTGTGGAATTATTAATTGTTTGTGGTTTCATGTGTGCATCTGAAATCTTTAGGTTGGAGTTTTTCCTCTAGTCCTTTCTGTAGTGCTGGATTTATGGATAGGTATTGTTTCAACCTGTCTTTGTCTACTCCTGGCAGCAGCAATCTACTTCAGAGATGATTATGTACATCAAGGATACTGTTCCATATGAGTTGACCTTCTTTGTGACAAAAGTTAGCCACTGGGCAAGAAAATACTCTTGCCTTGACTACTGACAATATGATATTCAAAATGGACAAGAAGGAGAAACACACACACACACACACACACACACACACACACACACACACACACAGAATTGCAATACCTTGCCAAGGCAAGGTAGTAAAGACTTTGGGAGTATCCTGCTGCACAGAGAAGGCTTCAGACATGCGAGGCCTATAGGCTGAAGATGAATGCTTCAATGACACAGAATAACTTTGAGTGAATTTCCAGCCAGCCACCTGTTTTAATTCTTACATTTTTAGAAGTTTCTTGTTTGCCTATGCCATTTACTTAATATTATTTATTTCTTGGGTCTCTGAGGAATTTGAAGATGAGACAGTTAAATGATATAGTTTTCTGGTGACAGTTTTAGAAAAGAAACTCACTTAAAATTAAAGTGTATAAGTTTAAGAGACATCAAAATATAGTTTTTAGTTAGTAATGCAAGTTAGATACAAAGTGGATTAGGTACCGTCCTTTGGACTCACCAGAATAGGATAAATAATGGAATATTTTTTGAATTTGTTAATTGTTAGCAAACTCAACATTCCTCATTTAATTATTGTTTGTATATATTGTATATAGTTATTGTACCTATGGTATATGGTCTTTCCTATGTTAATTATAACTTTGTTTTTTATTTTTGACACAAAAGAGAATAAGTGCTGATGTTACATATTTAATAAAACCTGGAATATCAAGAGATCAACACCCAGTCAAAAAATAGGCAGACATAAATCCAGTTCTGGAATTTTGAGTACAAAGCCCAAGAGCTGGGCTTCAATGGCTCACAGCTTTAATCCCAGCACAGGGTAAACCAGGAGTGGTGATCTATGCCTTAAATCCCATTACTCCAGAAACAGAGACTGTGTTTCTGTACGTTTAAGGCTGAGTACTTAATAGAGTAGCTCACACCTTTAGTTCTAACCTGGATGTGGCACAGCTGAGTGAGAAGGGTATTGAAGGCAGGCTTAAGAAAACAGCAGCAATTAGAAGCAACCAGGAGCAAAGCTGAGGAAACTGCAAGATAGCTGGGTGAGATTTGATTGTGGTGTTTTCTCTCTCTAATATTTCAGCCTCCCCCCCCACTCCTTAAAAAAGACTAACAGTAGTGCAAGATAGTAAAAATCTACAAACATGCTTGGAAGTATAGAGAAAGCAAGGAATTTTTTTTCTGGCAGATTCAAGAAGGATATTATAAATGTTGAATATAATGTTTAAATAGAATTTTTTAAGGGGGTATTGGTCACTATTTTAGTTTCCATGGCAAAAAAAAAAACTGCAAAAAAAGCTTCAAGGAGAAGTTTTTATTTGAGTTCATGAATTCAATGATTCTGATTCATCATTATTGAAGAAGTGTAGTTAAAAATGTGGTCAGAAAGCAAAGAAGTAATACAAGAAGAAATAGGACATCTACTTCCAAAGACTTGCTCTTGTTAACCTGTTCTCTCTCAGTGTGAACTTGCCATTTACTACCTTTAATAATTCCACTGGGTTATTAAGGTATCAAGAAATATGTCCACTGGGTTAAAGCTCTCATAGTCTAACTGCTTCTGGGCATGTCATTTCTAGGATTTAGTAATATCCTAGATTTTTCTCAAATCAATAAATTTGATACTTGAAGTTAACCACCCCAAAGGGAAATTCCATGAAGTGGTATAATATATTATATACTTAATAAAAAATAGTCTGTAATATCAGAGGACAGTATCATCCACAGCCAGTCATCAAGGTCAGAGATTGGTGATGCATGCCTTTAATCCCATCATTTGGGAGAAAGTGATTCGTGTGGATCTCTGTGAGTTCAAGGCCTAATAGCCAGGAAGTAGCTCACACCTCTAATCCTAGCTCTAGGGGAGTTGAACCAGGAAGTAAGATGGCTGGGCAGAGGGGTTCAGCTCCCCTGCTACTTCTTATTTCAGCTGAGGATGGAGAAGCTTGGGCTCAGAGGATTCTGGGAGACAGGCCTGAAGAATGGCTGGGTGTGCATGATGTGGTTGGTTTTTGTATCTCTCTGATATTTCAGCTTTTCCCCAATATCTGACTATGGGTTTTTATTGTAATACCAAGTAGAATTTGTGCAATAATGAAGAGGTGATTCTCATTTTAAACAGGGTGTGGTGCCATTTTCTTGCAACTCCAGGATTTAGAAGGCAAAGACATGAAGCTTAGAAATTTGGAGACAGTTCTAATGCACCAAATAATAATATACTCATATATGTAAATGAGTTAATAATGTGATCTCAAATAATTGAAAAGTGATCAATGAGTGGGCAATAAAAGAAATTAAACTTCTTGGATGGTTCAGTTTTGTCATAGTTGGCAGAAACACATCATGATATGATCCATACATGTAGTTGAAAATGTAGTACTGATGCAACAACTTTATTAATATACAATTTCCAGTAAATATAAAAAGCAGATGAGAAAACAGTTCATAGCCATCTTATTTTAATGCATTATTCCTTTTGAGTCATGCTCATGTGCACAGATGTTGTCAGATGTTCCTCTGGCTCTGTAGGTATGCCTGAGACTCATTCTTTCAAAAGTAACTCCTGTAATTCTAAATCACAAGATGGTTGGATGTCTCTTCTCCTGCAAGGTGGTGAATTTAGTGCTACCTTATGCTGCAATGTCACATTGATAGACTGTATTACTAATTTAGATTTTCTGCAATTTCTTTGTGTTTTTCCTTGGAGAGTTGGATTCTGTGTCTCTTTGCCTGGAACATTGATATCACTGTGACTGCCTTGACTGCTAGCATGCCTTAGAACTTACACTGTCATAATTTCTAGGCCCAACTGTTAAGGAACAAAATTTTATTTATTTGATCTTAAAGTATTTTTTTCTTATCTTCTTTTACATGTAGGGTCTATGATGTCTTTGTGTGTGTGTGTGTGTGTGTGTGTGTGTGTGTGTGTGTGTGTGTGCAAAAAGAGAGAAGAGGATGTGTTTCATTGTGAGATTACATAATGGAGAGTTTGCAAGCTAAGCCCAGCCTTCAAAGAACCAGTAATACAAGCATTAAAAAAAAGTGTTTCCTATACTAGCACATTGCAGAAAAACTGTTTTCTAGACTAGTTCAAAGAAACTTACAGGTTCCATCATTGCTGGTGATTTCAGGAATTGTTTAGATGAATGGTTCCAATTCATGAGCCAATTAAGATGATCTTGAAGTTGGGTTTTTATGCTTTAGAAGATTAGAAAAAATGTAAGGTGCTGTCTTTTGGAATCTTATTTTCTAGACCTATGGTTAGTATGTAGTGGTTGGCAATAAGCATAGTATGTTACATTGTACTCTTTTCAAAGCTTTCAGGTAAAATGGCAGGTGTCTTCTGGATGTGGCATATATGAATAGCTACATTTAGAGTTTAAATGCACAAGACCTGATTACTGAAGTAAAATTGAACAAGCGGAATGCTACATTGTTCAGAGGAACCAGCGGGCATTGGTGGCTCCTATGCCCCAAATCAAATCTCCTTTGTTAATGCACTTGTATACTGTAAAGATTTGTCATTTTTATTGGTTTAATAAAACACCAATTGGAAAAGTAGCCAGGCAGGAAGCATAGGCAGGGCTACCAGATTAGGAGAATTCTTGGAAGAGGAAATGCAGAGAACAGACACCAAAGGAAGCAAGATGAGACTGCTGCACTGAGAAAAAGAAGCAAGCCACATGGTTAACCATAGATAAGAATTATGTATTAATTTAAGCATAAGAGCTAGTTAATAATAAGCCTGAACTACTGGTCCAGAATTTAATATTAAGCCTCTGAGTCAACTATTTGGGAAGTGGCTGCTGGGTCTTTCACACTTTCTGGTGAGACAAAAAATTCAGATAACAGGTGTCAGACAGATTCTTAGTTGCTGTAGCCAGTGCATGAAAGAAATATTATAAAAAGAAAAACTCATTGTGGCTAATTATTTCACATATTTCACAACATCTTTGTCAGCTCTTTGCTTCTTTGTAGGGGCAGTGTTTAATCATTTCTTGAGATATATTTACCTACACACCTGTAAATGTACATTTTGAACCTAGGGATTTTTGTGAATCAAAGATCATAATTATAATTAGTGATCTTAGGGCTTTAGAACTAGGAAGAATTTTATAAATAATTTTGAATAACTTTAATTTTACAAACAAAGAAATCAAAGTGTAAGTAGAGCGATGGAAATAGAATTAATGGGAGAATAATAAATGTGGTATCAGCATGGGCATGTATGCATATCTGTCAGTCAATTGCAACCAATTAATATTCATAATTAAAAAGCTTCAGAATGACTGAATAAATTTAAATTATCAATCAAGAAGTGTAATGAACAACAAGTTTTCTCAAATTTTCTACACAATAAAAATCACTCATGCTTAAGTAAAAACATAAAATCACTGTCTAGAACCCAGGCCTACAGATTATAACTTAATTGGCTTGTGAGTAGTCAAAGAAAACTGCCTTCTCTTTTTAATGCCAATCCTGGTATTAATAAATAATTTTTGAAAGAATAAAATTTATAGTTTGGCAGCTTATGTTATAGTAGTCATATTTTTATGACTTCAGAAATCTTTTATAATTTGTATGACTTCTGGTTTTAATAGTGTGTGTATTTTCCTTTTTAACAATTAGAGTTTACCATTGACTGAATTACTTTCTTTGAATGCATGTAGCTTTCCCAGATACTTAATGTGTATCAAGAAGAATTTTTTATTTCTTTTCCTTAGAAACATTTTCTCTTTAATACACCTCTATTTTCCACCATATTTTTAGGCATGTATGAAATATCTAAGGGCAGAGCAAGAGCAGTCATTGGCTGTCACAAATCTATTTCCTAGGTAATTAATAAATAATCCAGGCAAAAATTATTTATGGACAACACATAGACATTAATGAATTAACTATTTGCAAAAAATGTTAGATTTATTATCTAGTTGCTACTACATAATTTGTCACACTCACATTTCTTTAAATATAAAAGAAAAACAATTCATATTAAGATTAAATCAAAGCATCTATATCATAGATTAATGTATTGGTAGAAATGTAATTAACAGGTCACTGATACAACAAAAGCACTAATATATTTCAATGGCCCATCGTCAGATGTGGACATTACAATGGTTCTGTGGATCTATTCAAATAAGCAAACAATAGTTAATAACATTAACTATACAAATAAAAAGTTTAAGAACAGATGAGCACTGAAGGAATTTGGTATAGGACACAGGAGAATTCTTGGTATTATTTCTTTTGTTTGTGAATACATACTCACTATTTCAGAACAAAGTGTTTAGTACTTATTTGATATTCTTAATTAGATCACACATAAACCCCTCCTGTGATCATAACAATTTCATAGATATATTAATTTGGCATATCTCTTTCTCTTTTCCTGAGATCCAGACTAATTTCCATATTTAAGGTGCCAATAAATCTCTACAGAGTTGTGTCTTTCTGAAATTTGTCAGTACTAAATGTAAAATGATTTAGTTGCTATTATAAAACTCAGATGGAAGAGGCAAGATATGATCTGATATACTGGGTAAGCCATGATGCTGTCACAGGAGCTTGCAAGTTGGTGTTTGCTTTAGGGTCACAAGCTAGGAGATGATGGATAATCTAATGGTTCAGTGTGCAAGCTCTAGAGTAAGACAGACTTGGAATCTTGGCCTCATCTTTACAGCTCCAAATATCTACTTTAAAGACAATGTAAATTTTGCTTGTTCACTGTGGAGATGTTCTTAACATCTTCAAAACAATGTACCTTGTGCTTTGAACTTGTTTTGGGCATAGATGGAAAAATACCTGGATAACTTTTCAGATGGAGATGGGAAATGCATGTTAAGCTATCAGACTCCTTACTTAGATATGCTTTTTCTAAAACTTAAATGATGTATGAGCATGAATTCATTTAACATATATATTAAATTAGCAAACTAACTAAATAAAATATTAATGTGTGGCAAAGAGTCATAAATAAATGACAAAACTATATTTTAATCTGCTTCTAAGCTTATATAATTAATTAGTAGGAAGGTGGAACACAGAGTTTAAATACTTTATATTCTGTCTGGTAAATACACACCTTCTCTTCACCCTACAGGTTGTAATTTGTAAAGGTGCCACTTTACCCACAATGGCTGGGGATGTCATTAATCATGGATGCCATTGGTCATTCTGGTCTACAAAGGTCAGAGTTGACATTTTAATGTAGCACATAGGATCTCTATTCATTTCCTTTTATATTATTTCACTGAATAAATTTGATGGGAGTTTGGGGTCATAGATTTTTTTTAAAAAAGCCTCTTAGTAAGAGATGACACTAATGTTTCCTTCACAATAATGTTGCTGGGGCTCCCATTACCTTCCAGCCATTGAGAAATGTAAAACTCTTCACAAATAAGTCTTACAAATCAAATAGAAGGTTATCAGCTATATTCACACAACCAAAACAAAAACCCATGACAATAGAAACAGTCATTTTTAACTGACTTGTGTTTAAATCCCTTACAGTTGGAAATTCTCCATAAAATTAGGAAATTAAAGTTTGTGTATATTTTGCATTCTAACACATTTCTCTCTGTATGCATACTGAGATAATTGTTAAAAATGATGACAAGTAGCTTCAGGTAAGAGGATTGCATAGAGAGAAAGCCATGAGTCTCAAAGTTGGATTTATAAGTATGCAAAAGAACTTGACATTCTGTATTGCATGCCTTTTTGTGGGCAGAGAAGAAAGGTTTAGTTCAGCATCAACTCACAGAATGATAATTACTGAATGTCTTGAAGAAGATGATTGATGTTCAAGGCAGATATAAACTTTCAAGATTCCTGTGTAGTCAGAAATTTCTATGTCAGATCAGTCTGGTCCTGCAGCCATTTAGTTCAAAAAATCACACAAAGTTTTAATATTAATTATAAATTGTTTGGTATGTGACTCAGGCATATTACTTGCTAATTCTTACTCTTAATCTAATCCATGATTCTATGTTTAGCCATATGGCTTGGTATTTTTTTTTTCTCAGAGCAGCATTCTCACTTTCCTTCTTCTTTATCTTGCTGGTGTCTACCTCTGCACTTCCTTTTCCCAGAATTCTCTTAGTCTGTTTGCTCCACCTTTACTTACTGTCTAGCTTCTAGCCAATCAGTGTTTTGTTAAATCAATATTTACATTGACAAATATTTACAGTGTACAAGTGCATAGTCCCACAGTTATCCTGATTACACTCTCCAACATTACCTGTATTCAAAAGAGAAAGATGTTTTTGAAGTCACTTGGAAGCTACCAACTGCAGAACTCAGAGACTTAGTTAGCCTTTCTCATGTTTTTCCATATGTCACTGAGATTATTAAAATTGTTATGTGTTATATTTATTAATTATCATTTATACTACTCTTAATAAGAAAAATCAAACCTTCTTCATATTGAAACATAATGTGATTAGCTAAACTGGCATCTCCAACACGTGCCCATGAGCATCAACACATTTGGACAAACACCTAAGAATAACTGTACTTAAAACAATATACAGTTTTTGTGTGGAATGCTTTTTTATTTGTAATTTTATTTTATGGTTCTTATGAATAAATATCTGAATGTTCTGATTTCTGCACATATACAGATTTAGTTTTATGGTGCTGTATATTTTCTAGTATATTATTCTTTTAGTACAGACATTCTGAATGGCAATATCAAACAAAGCATGCTTTCACAGTGATGTGGCAAGAAAAACAGAGATTACAAAGCATGTTTAAACTTATATTATAAATTCAAGACTCAAATCTATTTATTGTCCTAATAAAACTGATAAGTATTGCTAAAATATTTTGTGTGTGTGCATGTATGTGCATATGCTTGCACATGAGGGGGATATGTGCCCATAAATGGATCTAAATAGGGTGCCAGATCCTCTGGAATGAAGTTACAGGCAACCCATCTGTAGTTATGCCAGTAAATAGAACTGACTTTGGGTCCTCTTTAAGCATTTCAAGTTTTTTAATCACTAAGCCATCTTTTCAACCCTTATTGTTACTATTATTGTTTTAATTTAAGCATGTTTTTTGCAACATCTAAAAGAAATAAAAGTTAAAAGCAAAGCAAACAAGCAAAAGCCAACCAAATACCCTAAATCCATACAGATAAAGACTCTTCAATAAAAAGTAGAGAGATGAGTTCTTCTTTGTCAAAGAAAATGGAGAGTCACTTTGCTTAATCTGGAGGTCATGGAAGTCTGGATTCAGGCTATAATCTGAGAAGGCACAACGTGTAGCGACCAAATTTGAAGCAAGTCAAACATTACTTCACAAGAACAAAATATTGAAATAGAAAAATATCTGTCTTCTTGACACATTTCTTTTAAAAAGTTATAACAGAGGAATTGTAGTGTAGAAGTTGGATATGTAATAGCATATTTAATAGCAAAAAATAAAGACAGTGATGGTAAATTTGTAAAAAATGCATTGAGAGTGTGCACATATAATAGTCCCTGAGGGGAGAAAATGGATGGAGTATTTTTTTTTAATAAAATCAGATTGTCTCACCAATTGATATCCAGATAGATTGGTGAACTTGAAAAATCTATCAAAAGTCATTTGGAAACTAGATAGACCACCTAATTTTAAATTTTATGTATTGGCAAAGGATGACAGTGCAGGCACCACACGTACTACTTAGCTTGCCATTTTTATTAGAGATGCTGGTAATGACTATAATGTCACCAAGAAAATGTCTTATTCAGTGCCTTTCAGAGACATGACTAAATCAAGAAAATAATGCTAAATTGAAAAAAAAGTGTTAAAGTGACTTCATTATCTATTGATAACTAACCAAATATAAATATTAATAGTACCTTGGAAATTAAAGGTAAATAAGTAAGATTTGTAATATTAGTGGATGGCATTGAAATTTACACCCCTAGCTCACACTTAATAAAGTATTATTGCTGAAGAAATCCAGAAAAGTGATGTGGAAAATGATTAAAAGTGAATAACTCAAAACAAATCCTCATTGGGACGGATTGTCATAAAGACCAGTCCTAGGAATTCTTTGAAAATGTCCATGCTGATGATGGCCACATTACTTACTTTTCAGAAATAAGGTAGCTAAGTTAAGGACAAACATGAGAATATTTCAAGGTTTTCAACCTGTTATCATGGTAGTTGATAATTTATGGCATAAACCCCAATATTTATTCTGGAAACTGACCTTGACATCGGCTTACAGATTAGCATTTTTAGTGGCTTTAACAGGTTATTTAACCGAGCTATACAGATATTTTCAAGATGAAGACTACCATATAAATACAATATTTAAATTGTGACAGCCTTCCAAAAGAAATAGCAATTATGAGAAACTTAGATTGTGGCTGTTTTATAGATTTTTGACACATTAGATAAAGACAGCCCTACAAGCAGTAAATTCAAGTGATTCAAAAATTTAAAAACATATTTCTAGTTTTTCAGTAAAATAACCAACATTTTGGTATATTTGTAACTATTTCAGCCAACATAAATAAGTTACTTGCCAGTTTTCAAATGCTTTGCAATAATGTGCAAGCTGGCATTCAACTTAATAGAAAATTTGATCACATCTTGTAACTAGACTTTCACAGCTTCTACATTCCTTGAAAGAAAAGTTACTCACTCCAAATTAACATCTTATTTAAATCGTTGCTTTTAGGCAGCACCCACATTTGTGAGCAATTGTTTTTTGAGAATGAAGCATACTAAAATAAAATCTGAATCAAGAGATTTGATGAGCATTCTGAAAATTCACTGACAATCATAACTATTCCATTGAATTTCAGATTCTGATGCTTTAGTTTCTTAAACAAAGTATTTTATCTTTCTTTCTCTTTTACTTTTATAAAAAAATAAATAATCCAATAATGTTTTCTTATCAGATACACATATATTATTTAAAAGATTTTTCTCTGTATTCATGTGATATTCTTTCTTAAGATTATTATATGAGAAAGTTGTGGTGAAAATGCTCTCTATATACTATAAATAAAAGACTAGTTTGGCCTATATAAAACACCATAAAAGTGAGTAAAAGATCAGGGCACAAGCAGGTAAAAGGAGAAGGGAGGAGTTAGTCAGTCTCCATCCACCCCCCCCAAAAAAAAACCATATAAAAATACAAGTGAGCCACGGGCTGAGCCTCGTGGTGAGAAGATGAATAAAAATAAATTAATTTAAAATAAAAAAACTAATTAATAATGTGCTTAAAACATAAGCCAAGCAATATAAAATATATAAATGTCTAATTCATTTCTTTAAGAGACAAAAGCCGCCGAGCAAACCAAGTTCCAAACCTCTACCACAGACCAGGTTCCAAACCTCTGCTGCGGCCCAAGTTACAAAACCTCTGGCCCCAAACGGCCCAAAAAAACCCATACTACAACAGAAAGTTTCTTACATGTGATGGCAGATATCATAAAAATTATACATATGTTTAAAACTTTTCTTATTTTGATGATATCATGCATAGCATAATATTTTTATCCTTAATTTCTTCATGTGTTCTATCCTATATTCCTCACAACATGCTTCCTACCAAAATCGATGTAGTTTTTATAAAAAATAAGCAACTGAATCTAGTTAGTTCAGGTAATATACACAATGCTGTGAGGCCAGCCCCAGGAGCATGGGAACCCTTCTATGGACATCCCATAGTTTATGCAGGGAGAATCTCAGGACTGTTGGGAGAACAAGGAGTGAAGTTGGTGTGAAAAGACTTATTGCAGCCTCTAGTCTTACAACCCAACTTGAAATAATTGGTGGGGTAATATAAATATTGATGCTAAAATTCTCAGCAAAATTTTAGTAAACTGTATAAAACAATGTATAAAAAATATCATCCAACACAACCAAGTAGGCTTCATCCCAGAAATGCAGGGCTGGTTTAACATATGAAAAACCATAAACGTTATCCATCATATAAAAAAACTAAAGGAACAAAACCACATGATCATATCCTTAGATGCTGAAAAAGCCTTTGACAAAATCCAACACTCCTTTATGATTAAAGCCCCGGAGAGATCAGGAATACAGGGAGAATACCTCAATATAACAAAGGCGATTTACAAGAAGCCGACAGCCAGTATCAAACTTAATGGAGAAAAACTCAAAGCAATCCCACTAAAATCAGGAACTAGACAAGGATGTCCTCTCTCGCCTTATCTATTCAATATAGTTCTTGAAGTTTTAGCTAAAGCAATAAGAGAACAAAAAGAGATTAAGGGCATACAAATTGGAAAAGAAGAAGTAAAGCTATCTTTATTTGAAGACGATAAGATTGTATACATAAGTGACCCACAAAATTCTTCCAATGAACTGCTACGGCTGATAAACACCTTCAGCAATGTAGCAGAATTCAATATTAACTCAAAGAAATCAGTAGCCCTTCTATATACTGAATATAGAAGATCTGAAAAAGAAATAAGGGAAACATTACCCTTCATAATTGCTGCATATAGAATTAAATATCTTAGAGTAACTATAACCAAAGAAGTAAGAGACATATTTGACAAAAAAATTAAATCACTGAAGAAAGAAATTGAAGAGGATATCAGAAAATGGAAAGATCTCCCATGTTCCTGGATTGGTAGGATCAACATAGTAAAAATGGCAATCTACAGATTCAATGCACTGCCCATCAAAATCCCAACACAATATTTTTTTTGATCTTGAAAGAACAATACTCAATTTCATTTGGAATAACAGGAAAGCCAGGATTGCCAAAACAATTTTACTCAATAAAAGAACCTGAGGAGGTATCACCATCCCTGACTTCAAGTTATACTAAAGAGCCACTATAATAAAAACAGCCTGGTACTGGCATAAAAACAGACTTGTGGATCAATGGAATCGAATTGAGGATCCAGATATTAATGCAAAAACCTATGAACACCTGATCTTTGACAAAGAGGCCCAAAACATTCAATGGAAAAAAGATAGTATATTTAACAAATGGTGTTGGGATAGCTGGATGGAAGTGTGTAGAAAAATGCAAATAGATCCGAGCCTGTCACCCTGCACAAAACTCAAATCCAAGTGGATCAAAGACCTCAACATTAACCCAGCCACTTTGAACTTGATAGAAAAGAAAGTGGGAAATACACTTCTAAGAATTGGCACAGGCGACCACTTCCTAAATATAACACCAGTGGCACAGACACTAAGAAGAACAATCAATAAATGAAACTTCATGAAAATGAGAAGCTTCTGTAAAGCCAAGGACACTGTCAATAGGACAAAATGACAGACTACAAAATGGGAAAAGATTTTCACCAGCCCTAGAATTGATAGAGGACTGATCTGTAAGATATATAGAGAACTCAAGAAACTAGAGCCCATAACCTTGAATAACCCAATCATAAAATGAGGTTCAGAACTAAAAAGGAATTTCTCAGCAGAAGAATTACGAATGACTGACAGGCACTTGAAAAAGTGCTCATCTTCTTTAGCCATCAGAGAAATGCAAATCAAAATAACCTGTCACCTGTCAGATTGGATAAAATAAAAGACACAGATGACAGCCTATGCTGGAGAGGATGTGGAGCAAGGAGAACACTCGTCCATTGTTGTTGGGAGTGTAAGCTTGTTCAGACACTCTAGAATGCAGTATGGCAGTTTCTCAGGAAACTTGGAATCAATCTCCCCAACAATACAGCAATACCACTTCTGGGTATATACCCTAAAGAAGCACATTCACACTCCAAAGGCATTATTAGCTCAACTATGTTCATAACAGCATTATTCATATTAGCAAGATCCTGGAAGCAACCTAGATGCCCCTCAACTGAAGAATGGATTAACAAACTGTGGTACATGTATACAATGGAGTATTAGTCAGCAGTAAGAAAAAATGATATCCTAAAATTTGCAGGCAAATGGATGGATTTGGAGAATATCCTCCTGAGCGAGGTATCACAAACCCAGAAAGATAAGCAGGAGATGTACTCACTCATTAATGGACTCTAAACAAAAATCAAAAGGCAAAGCATGTCCAAGCTTCAAACCACAACTACTGAACAGCTTGGGATCTGAAAGACCTTGAACTGGCACCTTGAATCCCACTCCGTCTAGAGGAACACCCGACTCAGTCTTGATGTTGGGTTGAGGAAAGTGGATCTGCCAGGAGTGGATACTCTACTAAGCCATATTGGGATATTGGGACCATGGGACCTCCTGCCCTTGCTGTGGAGGAGATATGGAGATGTGGAGAAGAGAGCTTGACTCGAGGGAGTGGGAGGGAGAAGGGACCTTGAACAAGGACATACACGGATAGGAAATTTTCTTTATTCATAATAATAACAAAGGATGCAAAAAAGGAAATTGAAATAAATACAATTTAAATGTTAGATGAATTTTTCAGTAGAGTAGAAAATAAAACATTTCATATTATACAAATTATCTGTGCTTTCTGTTTACCAAATGCCCACACAACTAGCCAAGAACTGAATAAGTTAACTTTGAAATTTAGAAATGGTTATTGACAGCCAGTTGTATGAAGCCTGTGGGAAAAGTCAGCAGTTTTTAAATGAAAAGGAAAAGATTTAGAAAGAAAACTCTATTACAAAATTGTCAACTTCTTCTTGCTTAAGGTAAAAATCTTACAGCATTCTGGAAAATATGTTACAAATGAGTGCAGACCATCATCTAGATCTTTGCTCTTGTGTTTATGCCTGAGGCTTTTTTATTTGATCATTGTTTTATTAATGTAGTTGAACCAATGTACAAGCTGATGAGAGCAGCAGTACCTGTGGTATACAGTATATGGGCTAAAGAATGACTTGTTTCTACCCGTGTCTAGGTATTATACATCATGGAAGTCAATTTAGCATGGTGACAATAATATATGGTTGAGATCTGGGAAAATTTTTTTTCAGAAAAGTAAGCACAGAAAAATTAATCCATATGGGAAGAAGAGATTTATAAGACGGGACAATTCTTTTCCATGTGAATAGAGTTATATCATGATGTTCAAGCTTTAACTTTAAGAATAAATTGAAATAGATTGTCAGTTAGAGGGTATTTCATAGTTGGCACATTCAAGATCATTCAAGATCGGTGAATAAATTGTCTTATGAACTTTGTAATTAGACATTGAAGCTTCTATTTCTCTTTTGCTTAGTTACTGTTGCACAGAAACATATGAATAAATTAATCAGTATATAAATACAATTTGTTGAGTACATTTGGTATTATTTTTATGACTGACCATTTGGAATTATGTAATAAATATGGTTATCAGACAAGGGTCTCTTATTGAAGGATCTAAAAATGTATGCTTCATTTTATATGGACTGAAAGGCTGACACACTAAAAACATATGTCTTGTAACTATTGGATTAATGGAAGAACAAACAGGTGTAAAGAGAAGGAAATTTTGAGGTCACAGTGCCTGCAGCCAGGACTCATTTGCATGATCTCTTGTGACTCTGAAGAAGCAAGATTTTTTCTGTATTAAAAATAAAATGCCTTTATTCAAGCTCAAGCTTGGGCTCTCTGCTTGTCCAACACAACAGCAGTTAGAGCAGAAAGTTCCAGAGCAAGCAATATATATATATATATAATGGTTAGAAAGTTAGGTATTTTCTCCTAGGATACTCTTTGGCCCATTTTTGTGTGGTGCCAGTTTTATGGCTTCTCATGGGAAATGGATGGTATCTGCCAGAAAACTCAGGCTGAGGCCTACCTTTTAGCTGGTTCCTATCAAGCCTGTCATGGCAGCAGTGTGGGTGGCAAAGCTATTTTAAGCCCCACATTCATGGCAGCAGTGTATCTAAACTGCCTTGGGTGTCACAGTCCCCCCTTCACAAGTACCAATGATATGGCTCAATCATATGTCTTGACTGTCTAGGGGCTCAAAGTAATGGGACTTAAGAACCATAAGCTGGATGATGCTGACTCAGTCCCTTACAAAGGCAGTTAGTGTATTAATAATGCAAGTGCCCAGTGTAAGAAAAACAAGCAAGATCATTAAGGAACCTGTTAAGACTGACATCATGCGACTGTTTCCTGTCTCTATGGCTGGACCAGATAATTACATACTTCTGAAAAATGCCCCATTGCTCAATCTTTGACTAACCTTTTAGCCTTTTTGGACAATGACAACAATGCCCCAGTGTCAGCATGAATTAGTTACAAAAGAGTATATACATCATGCTGTGCTCTCTGCCCAAATAGGTTGAAATGCTGAGTCAATAGGAAACCCCCTGACATAGAAGACCTATAATGCCCATTGACATACTAGGGCTTACATTTTTAACTGCAGGGTTTTACACAAAATGCTTGTCTTTCTCAATTTATATTTCCATCTGCCATATATCAAATCAACATAATTATTATTTGGTTAAGATTTTAAGTACCATCTACCTAAATTTACATATTATACACATGAAGAAAAAAAGATTTAGAGAGTAAAACATCCTATAAGGTTATTTTCTTTCAAGTAAGAGGAAATATATTTGAACCAGAAGACAAATTTCCTGACATATACTTTAGTGAAAAGTTTATTTTTCTCAGCAATCTGAACCTATGAATAGAAAGAAAAATAGAATAAAATACAATCTACTGTTTATGCAATTAGTTTTCTTTCAATCTTATTGATAACATGTAAAAAGAAAGCCCATAAAATTGGAGTAATGACTCAGTTTGTAAAAACAAACAAACAAACAAACAAATAAATTAATTAAAAGCATGAGGATCTGAGTTCCACCCTACAGAAACAATGTATCCAGCAAAAGTTAATGGAAAGGGAGGCCATAAGTGTGAAAGAGAACAAGAAAGAGCAAGTGAGAGCATTTGGAGGAAGTCAATGGAAATGGGCAGATGGTATAATTTATTATTATTTCAAAAAGTAAGAAAAGTTCTTTAAAAAAATAGAAAAATTGGGCATGATGTGACATATTTATAATCTCAGTACTGTGAAGGCAGAGGCAAACATCACCAGGCCTCACACACCAGCCAGCTTAACATACTTAGCAAGCTTCTTGCCTGGTGATAGGGCTTATCTCAAAAGATAAAGTGCATGGTAATTACGGACTAGCAACTGAGGCTCTCCTTTGGCCTCCACAAACACACATGCACCACACTCATAACAACATGCAAAGGAGCACATACTTGCTCACATAAAAAACATACTATAGAATAGTTAAAAATTGTGGTCAATCATAACCTTGATACAATACTTTTAGACAAAATATACATATGAAGAATCATTAAATTCAATCCAGAAGAAACATATCCTAAATTTGAAAATGGACACTGTTCAGTGGATACACTTTGTACACATAGTTAGAAAAAGAATGTGACACAATAGACAGCCTAGTAAGAAAGACTTACTAAAACAAGCACAATATCTATTTTTCAGCAATGTAAGCAATCAGCCATTGTAGCTGGAGGTGGCCAAACACAAAACATGGTATGAGAACAATCCTTTGGCGGTAGAGAAAAAGGAAAAACTTGCATGAATTCTTATTAGAGTCTGTTGCCACATGGGACTGTAAATGAGTGGAATAGACACAAAGAATCCTTGATAATTGATTATGGGTGTGTAGCTGCTTTCCAGGTACTGGTCTTGAAAACAATGGCAAGTATTAGGAAAGATTAAATATCCAAACCATTTGTTGTCTGACTTCCTAAACTGCTTACTGTGTATACATAGTGACAACTTCTGGGACCTTTGTTTCAGACTCTGTTTTTAAACTATCATGACTTTATGTATTCAGCCTTTTCATTACATAAAATATCCATGTGGGTAGACCCATGAAGACAGGAAGTAGATTAGAAATTATTTAGGACTAGAAATTGAAGTGACTTATGATTGTTAACTGAATGTTTAACCTTTTTATTAGAGTAATGAGAATGCTAAGATTAAATGATTATAATTTTTATAAAAATCTTTAGGGACTAAAAAACCTCATCAGTCTTCCCTGTGTATGTGATTTATGCTATTTAAATTAAAAAATCCTGAAGCTTTTAAAATAATTTACCGGTTATTTTGTGTTTATTTGAAAATAAGGTATTTTGGTTATATGTAGTTAAATGTACATATTCTAGTAATATCAAGTATGATTATCATCTACTAGTATATGAGCACTGAAAACCAGATTTTGTGGTGTGATTGCTCAAAGTGAGTTCATGAGCATTTACATCACTTGGGGCACATTGAATCATATAACCAAGTCAGAGTTCCTGGGAATTCAAAGACCAATTACAGAATGATATCTAGAGCTCATTAAGTCCTTGTGCTTACAGATAAGCATTAAAGAAACCAGGAATGTCAAATTCACAGTGTTGTCTCTCCAAGGGAAGAGGTGTGTATTTTGTTTTCCACAGAGATGGCTGGAAACGGGCATTGATAGCCTGGTGATCTGTGCTATCTCTAGGGTCAGAGCATATCTGACTGTCCCAGACACTTAAGCTTATCTCAGTCATTCTTTATAGAAATTTATACTAAGAATTGTTTCTCACTCATAGAACCTATTTGTAAAGGAGATACTGCATGTACTTCTTCATAGCTTGGTAACATCTATGTGATCTGCATGATGAAGACCACAGCAGATCCTCCCCAGGCCTTTGAAATATAGAATCCATCTTTATGAAGTTCACATGTACTGTGCAAATGAGTTCTGATGTAGTCATGCCTTAAGCTTGAGTAGTCATGCTTTAAGTTCTCTGTATGCTGTAAATAAAGTAACTGGATTGGCCTATGCACAGCACTGTAGAAGTGGGTGGAGAATCAGAGGACAGGAAGGTAGGAGAAGGGTGGAGTTAGTCAGTCTCCATCGGATACTACCCCCCCACCCCCAACAAGAGACATGTGAGAAATACAGGTGAGCCGCGGGCTGGGACACGTGGCGGGTAGGTTAGTAGATTATAAGAAATGGGTTGAATTAAGATGAAAGAGCTAGCTAGTAATGTGCTTGAGACATGGGCAAAACAGTATTAAGTTAATATAAGTGTCTGATTCATTTCTTTGTGGGACCAAAGCCGCTGCGGGCCAGGTTCCAAAAGTCTGGGCCCAAATGGGCCTGGGAAACCTTTTACAACACTTACATATGCCTAAAATAAACTGCCTGCTGGCACACTTCAGAAGTTTGAATAAACACTGAGTTGTGTTAAACCAAATCCCTTTTTGCCTCACACAAAATGACACTATACTAGCCTTGGTGTTTACAGATGTTAGGGAATTTGCTTTACTGCATTTTGGAAAGAAGCATAATACAGCTCTGGATGCTGAAGATAATTGCTGTCAGAAGTTGATACACTAAGACAGACATACAAGACAGTACAGTGAAGGAACTACCAAGGAAGCAGCTGCTGAGCTGCCAGGCTAAGTGTATGTAGAAATGCACACCTGTCCCCACACAGCGCTGGTTGCTGAGAGTTAGCAAGATGATTAAGTACTATCCCCCATGAAAGGCTTTTTCTAGCTCTAATTAGGTGGTCCAAGGAGACATTGTTCCTAATAGATAGAAGGCTGAGTGGTCCTGACTGAGCTGCCTGCTCAGTGGTGGTAAAAGGATGCAGACACCATGTGAGTTTGTTGTGGAATCTTTTTTATCTTGGTCTATAGCAATGGTCCTATGGATGAGTTTTTCTTCACTTTATCTATCTTAGTTATGATTTTACTGAGTGTGTGTGTATGTCATTTATCTAAGAAATTGTAATTGCTTACTTTGCAAGTTTTCCATCTGTTTTTGAATACTGAATATATGACTTGCTACTGGATTTATTTTGAAAGTGACATTGAGCCCCAATTCTATTTTACAGCATTAATTTAATAAACCAAACAATGGGGCTACAACCATTGTCTTCATTTTGAAGATTATTCAAATGAGAAAAAATTCAGTTTCACAGTTATTTATGACAAGAGTTGGGATTTATTAAAAGTATCAATTAATCATATTTCAGAGGCCATTTTCTAGCCCTGTACCATTTTAATATGATCTAGGTTTCAGTTAGCATCATTGATTCTAGCCTTTATACTTACTCCCTGGGACTCTTATTTCTTTAGAAATTGACTAACATAAATGCCTTGTGGTATCATGAATGCCAGACTCCATTTATTGAAACTCAAGGAAGGACCAACTACCACTACCCCCTACTCCCTCTGTCACTTACCCACTATCATCACAATGCAAATACACAAGTCAGGATGGGTACTTATTTTTCTAACCATAATATCCTATGAGCCACCTATATGTCAGTCAGTGGGGAAATAGAATATTAATTACAGTATTGGTTTTTAGGCCTTAACACTGGGATATTTTAAGTAATTTCTTGTGAGTGTTATGAGCAACCATTTCTCACTAAAGTTCCTTCACTATTTCTTATTTGTGTCTGTAGATTACTATTAGAAATACTGGTATATATAGATAAATTCATGAAATGTGGTCTCTGACATAAATATTAGAGCTGTATTAAGATACATAAATAGAAAGCTATTGTGAGCAAATATCAGTTAACAATATGTTAATTTTTATAAGTAAATATATCCATCACTTTTCTGAAACTTGAGATACACATTCTCTGAGACATAGTTATTTAACCTTTTCACACTATGACATTTTCCAAAGTATTTTTGTGAACTCAGCTTTATTATTTGAAAAACAAGAAATTTGTGTATATTCTTCATTTTAGAGCCAAGTAAAATTAGATGATTTAAGTTAATTGGCTTTGTGCTTACTTATCTTGAATGCTGAGGTCACAAGACAGTATCTAAAATTGCAAATAGTCAAAAATTCAGAGACGTCCTATGTAGAGATGCATGCAACAGCCAATCATATATTTACATATCAGAGAACATCAAAATATTTTGCATAGGGAAAGATGTCATCAAATTCTACTTCTCTGTAAGAGTGACCATAGAACTATATTCAATGAGATGCTTTTTACAAGTAATCTTACTTTGTATGTTTTGTCTTTGTCTTTGATCTTTCTTGAAATGTCCAAGTTAGGAATTATGGAATAGCCCTCAGAAGCCCTCTGATTTAAACTTCTTTAGTCATAGAGTCTAATAGACAGTGAAGAATCTGTCTATATAAACTACAAGTTAAAATCTAAGCTAATGCCAGGATATTTGTCTCCTAGGGTTCTATAGTAGGGTAAAATATGATCTGACTTGGAAGTCAAACAGAATACATTTTAAAATGTGTTTCTGCCTACCTTTCATTTTGTGACTATAATCCAAGTACTTAACGTTGTTGAATTTCAACTTCTTCATCTACTGAAGGTATATAATAATTCAAGTCCCCTAAGCCACTTTTTAAAATACTGTTTTAGTAGTTTCAGAGATCTAGTCTGACTTAGAGTAGGTCCTTCTCTTTGGAATTTTTTTTTTTTTTTAAGTTCAGAGCTTGTACCTGAGGTCAAGTTCAGCACCAAATGACTTGCTATATAACAACTATTTGTGTTGTCTCTTAGATGCTGTCACATATGTAAAGTGATATTATACATATTCATAAATGCTAAAAAGGCTTCAAGGTTACAGGATTTAACTCCCTAAAATTTAACAAAAATTTCTGCAAATATCTGACTTATATTAACCATAAGCAAAAGGTGGGAATCTGTGAACACGTAGAGAGAACTTTCATCTTGCTTGTTTGTAGTCTGGAGATCAGATTTGAACTGATGAATTAAATATGTCATATATAATGGCATTATATAAAAGTTTCACTGTTTTGATCACTACTGTTGTCTCAGTGCAAATGGTATTGTTCTTACTTCCTAACATCTAGGCAAGCCCTAGACCCTCTATTTTTTATAGCCTACAAAATAAAATTCTATTTTCTTTAAATTCTCTAAAAAGTTAATTCATTTATATATACCCTAATTTCTTTCTTGCTATATCAACAGCCTATCTACCACAATTCATTTATTCTGGGTGAGTAAAACACTAGAAATAATGTTTAGCACATTTTAATAGTGTTTTGCCTATGCTTGAAATGTGAAATTTTATGTAGTATTTTTTTACTGAATTTATTTTTAGTATACTTTTGTGGTGCTTGTTTCTTAAACATTTGAAATATTTTATTTTCAGAAGTGATTCCAAAAGAACAAAGAAATAAAGTATCATACTATTTTATTGTATTCTTATCAAATTATTTGCAATTTAATGGCTTAAAACAACCAAGATTCATTTTCTTGCATTTTTAGAAGCCAGAAGCCTAAAATGTGTATTGCCAAATGAAAATTGTTAGAGTAGCTGGGCCCCTGGAGGACTTATGACCTGCATCTGAGCACTCATGGTTTCTGATATTCCTAGATTTATGAGCATATCATTCCCATCTCTTCATGTTCTCATCTGTGTAAATAGCTATAGTTGTAAAAATAGGATTTTTGCCTGTCCCGTCCAGGATCCAAACCTATAGAAACCTTGTAGTCTCACAGAAACTTATAGAAGTTTATATTAGTTATATTTTGTTTGGCTTATGGCTGTCATATCGTTAGTTAGCTTTTGCATTTTAACTTATTTTTATTAAGCTGTCTTTTCATGTGGCCTGTGGTCTACTTATTACTTTATATCTTGCTTCTTGGGTGACAAAATAGCATCTTTTTTGACTCCACCTTCCTTTCCCATTATCTATGCTTGGATTTCCCATCTCCTTCTAATATGCCTTGCCAAAGGGCCAAATAGTCCCTTTATTAATGAATGATATTCAAAGAATATAGAAAGACATCCCACATCACTTCCCCTTTTTTTTGTCTAACCAAAAAGGAAAGTTTTAATTTTAGAATAGTAAAATTATATATTACAAAATAGTTATTAAGTAAGAATTATAGTTATAATACTTAGTTTATTTGTATTTAATAAAAATTAAAGAGAACATTTTACTATTTATTTTATTTTTGTGAATTTTAAAGTTTTGTATTTAATTTGTTTTTTATTATAGCTAAGGAAAATTATATTTATAATTATTTAATTTCTAATTATATTAAAGACTATAGAAGGATATAATATTGTTTGAGTAAACAGGAAGTGTAAGCACCTTTTAAAATCTAGAAATGATAGAGATGACCTCTGGCTTCCTGGACAGTCACCCAAAGTTCCTCTGTAATGGCTTGGAATATATTTTTAACTTATAGGCCTAGAGTCAGATAATACTTTTATAGAGTTTCATTCTTTCCTTCTATCATGTGGAGTGGATCTGAGCCATCAATATTGGGTTTCTAGGCTTTGCAGCAGGTACCATTATTAGCTATGAAATCATACTGGCCTGTCTCTTGATAATATATCTGCTTTCAGCTATTTTAGTCATTTGTGGAATATTATTTTTTGAAATATTTGTTGAACTATGCAAAGATGGGTAGCATTTGTTTATGTTGCAAAATAATTGTTTAACCACATAAAGATGTTTTGCATTTGTTTATGCTGCAAAATATTTGCCTAACGCTCTAAAAATGTGTTTGTTTGTGTAAAGATATACTGCTGTTTTACCTTACCTGTCTAGGGCACCTGATTTATACAATAAAAAGCTAAATAGTCCATAGCAAGAAAGGAGGTATAGTTGGGACTTTGGGGCAAAGAGAGTAAGTAGGAGGAAGAATTTAGGCTCAGAAGAAAAAGAAAAGGAGCTACCCAGACATGAAGGAAGAATGAAAGTAAGACATACAGAATGAAAAAAAAGTAGAAAGCCTAGGACAAAACATAAATGAGTGGAAACAGGTTAAGTTAAAAGAGCTAGTGGGGCAAGACTAAGCTAAGGATGAGCACTTATAATTAATAATAAGTCTCCATGTCTTTATTTGGGAGCTAGTTGGTAGCCCAAAGAAATTTCCAACTTCAACTATCGGATACAACTAAAAGCCAGATCTTACGTTTATAAGAATCATGCTAATTGGGCCAGGGTTTGACTTGGGACATGTGAACACTTCAGTCTACCAAAGCCTGGTGTAAGATAGGGATAGAAAGCTGCTTCTAAGCATAGTTGGAACAGGATAATAGAAGTGAGCTCAACATTTTGGAATCAATTACAAGTTACTCCCGTATTTTGTCTGAGGATATAAAGGGCAACGTGACTAACAATAAGCCTTTGAGGTTCTGTTGGCTCTGTTTCAACCTGTCTTTGTCATCGTGCTTTAAATTTCATAATAAAAGGAAAGTCATTCTACTTATGAATGTTTCTGGGCTACCTGACCACAAGAAGTCTCAGCATCATCTTCTAGATCCACTACAACCATCAGTAAATGTGTTTGATGCTTCAGTGGCCTCTGGATCCATGCCTGAGATGACTGATGATACTTCCTTGCTCAGATCCTTTTGCTCATGAATTATAAGTGCAAATGAGAAAACAAACAAACAAAAAAACCTTGGTAGAATGTTCAAGGAAACTCCAGCTTCTTTTATTGCAAACTATTCATATGAGTAGTTGACTTCAGTTAGTTTCCCTCTGTTTTTATTCCTCTCCTTATCTCACTTATTTCCTTTTCTTATTTCTCTTAAACAATTTTTCTTTACAAACCTAACAATAGTTACTACCATTGCATCTTGTTGGTTGATAGTCAATCTTGTGGTCAAAGATGTTAAATAATCTCACAATTTAGTGAACTTTCAACTGAGCTGGGTTCACCCTGCCTTGTTTCATCTTGAAGTTCATTATTAACCAGTCTACTTTTTATTTTCCAAAAAGAAAAAAAATTACAAATTAAAAACTATATAGTTTTATGAAAGAGTTTTTTGAACACTCTTTTTCTCTTCTGTTTTGCTATGTAATGTAGAAAACAGTCTAGTGCTGGAAGGCCTTGCTGACTGGTCAGAAGTTGTAATCTATCATGGTCTGGCAGCTTTGTCCAAAAACTCAAAAGCATGAAGACTCTCTCCCTCTCCAATGAAATATCCTGCCTCTACCTGCCCTTATCTGGAGAATGTCCTTAGGTCTGGAGGACAGAACTTATTTGAATGCTGTCTCTAAACCTGAAACCTGATTTATGTTTAGCTTGACCCTTGGCACAGACAACTGCTGGAAGACTTGAGCTAGAAGTTCTGCTATAGGACCATACTGCCACATAAGAAGCCTTGTGATAAGAACATGGCACTTAATGTAAATTAGAGCTTATCCCCTAGTTCCCCTATCCTATATATAGTCTGCAATAAAGTTGAGCTGATTCACTGAAGTTTGCCTCCTGGAGGGTTGTCTCCAGCGTACCCACAGATGTCCTAATCATGTTCCTGCTTCTGCTCCCTTCACCCTTGGAGATCAATGGAACCACCAATTCCAAGGAAGAAGTAAAACCACAGTCTAGATGGCTCATTTAAACATTAATGCTTTCATTTTATTTGTTTATTTATTTATTTATTTATTTATTCATTTATTTTCATCTATTTATTTATATTTGTTTATTTGTTTGTTTGTTTGTTTGTTTGCCAGAGATTGGGTTTATTCAGAATTAGTCCCTAATCTTGACTATATGCTGATCATCTGACTGGAAGTGTTAGATAAATATAGTGATAATAGTCTAGATTAAATTTTTCCATATTCAAAGTCAGTGCAGGGAAGCTTGGAGAGGTAATTTAGCAAAACAATGTTACCAGTATACAAGTATACAACTTTCATTATTAGCCTTTAGTTCTGATTTATTTCTCATTTTCCTTAATTTGGAGCTAAGACTCCATCAAAAGCATTTAAGTGAGATTAACAACATGATAATGACATAGAATATAAATAACTCCAGGCATATTATTGTTTTGAAGACACATGATTATTCATAGTAAATATAAAAATATGTAGAATTTTATAGTGCTTTATTAGGCAAGTGTACAGTGAGTTCTTATATACATAGTCCACTCTTTTAACAGCTACATTTTAACTCTTCTATTTTCTATACTTATATTTTCATTATTCAAATACTCTTTTTTAAAAATATGAACTTTATTGATTATTGGGAATTTTATATAATGAATGCTCATCTCTCTCTATGTGTATATATATAAAGATTTTTTTTTATGTGTACCCCTGTTCACCCTCTCTTCCCTCCTTCCAATCCCTACCAGTCCTCCCTCAGCCTCTCCTCACCTCATCCCTCCATCCATTCCTCAAGGAGGAGAGGGAATCCCAAAGTGAGTCAATTTAATCTGGTGTATTTATGTCAGGTCTCACTCTTAATTCCTTGTCTTCCCAGGTCTAACCGCCTAAACACTCACGACTTCCTCTACTCAAAAATATTTTTTTAAAAAGTCCAAGTCCAAAGTATGTTGTCCATATAGTCACTGGAACATGGTTAAACTCCAGTGTCTAGCCCCTTAAAGAAAAGCAAGTCCTTCCCCAGTGCCAACCTGCCAGTATTATTAACCCTACCAGTATTCTTAATATTAAACAAATTAATGCTAAAGACACTTTGCAGATGATTGTACTTACTGAGTGATTTGTTGGATATCTGATTTGGGGAATAATATCTTTTCCTTCTAAGAGTCAGAAACACATGATGCTTCCTCCATCAAACATGTGCATGAATTGTTTGGTAATACTAACCCTAGTACCATCTTCCTTCCAGGAAGAAGGTCATACTGCTTTTGTGCTATTAGGTCCATGGGGAGGACCCTTTACTTGGACACAATATCATCATTGGGAGGTCTTTCTGAGATTACTAATGCTTTTATGATTCTGTTATTTTGCAGCATATTGAATTATATATATATTTTTAAATCCAAGACTGCTCTTTCCTTACTAACTTTCAAGAAATTTATACATTGTATGGATTATTTATATACATTATATACATAAATGTGAAAAAGAAAGCATAATTTTTTGAACTCATAAGTTTAGATTTAGTCTATAAAGTTAGGTGTATGTGGATATAGATGTTCATATTAGCACGAATATAACATTAGGCATGAATCTGATTGTTGATTTGAGTATTTTGTCTCAAGATGTAAGATAACAGCTTGGCACAATTCTTGGCCAATGGCAACAAAGTACCCTTAGTAGAACTCCCAAAAGCACTAAAATAGTTATGACACTCTAAGAGAAGATGCACTGCTATGTTGTCATGGAAGAACAAAGGGAAGGAAACTGAAGGTCTCATAAAAAATAGACATATTGAATTATATACATGATATAAGGAAAAAATACCCAACAAATGCATGTATTTCACAAGCAAATCTGGAGGATACTCTGAATTTTCTAAGGACATTAGAAGACATAGGAACAATGGCCATGGTAGTCTCTATTCTAGAAGCTGCTACTGATATAAAAGCAGAGTTCTACTAGTAGCTCTAAGATGAGAGAATGGTAAAACGACAGAGTTCAAACGTAGCCTGTAAATTCAAATTTGAAGAAGCAGTTACAGCTGGGCAGCAGTGGTGCTTGCCTTTAATCCCGGCAGAGGGAGGAAGAGGCAGGCAGGTCTCTCAGTTTGAGGCTGGTCTGGTATACATAGTGAGTTCCAGGAGACCCAGAAATACACATTAAAACCCAGTATTTAAAAACCAAAAATGAATGGGAGGAGAAAAAGGAGGACGAATAAGAAGAGAAAGAAGAAACTTTTACTTTTAGAGGAAAATCCTAGGAGAAATTGAAAAGAGAGAATGAAAGCCGGCAGGAAAGTTATTCTTGGTGGCTTACAGAGAAACAATCCTCTGGAAAAAGGAAGGCATAGAAAGCTGAGAGCAAAGCTCTTAGTCAGAGTGGCTAAATATTCCAAAGATAAAAAGTCATATATACGCAAAATCTCACTCAGATGATTGCCTGCACATAAAATAAAACAGAATGATGCTATTGGACCTGGCAATGTGGACAGGAGAATCCAGGAGACCTCAAACCTAAACAAAGAACTACACACAACTAAGAAATGCTGAGAGTGGGAGAAACAGTCTTCTCCAGGTTATCTATTACTAACTGGTCATCCCTGAAAATATGCAAATGGGTAACATTACACAGACAGAACAAGGTATATTTAGGAATAGCAAGCCTTGAAAATATGTCCATGAAATTGAAAAAGAGAATGAAAAGAGTATATGGAAGTATCTAGAGGGGAAAAAGGGATATAATTATATTTAATCTTGAAAAGATTAGAAAAAAAACCTCACTCATTAGTGGTCTCTAAACAAACAAACAAGAAAAAAAGCCAAGCATGCCCAAGCTGCAACTGAACAGCTTGGGATCAGAAACACCCTGGACTGACCCTTCGGACCCCACTCCAACTATAGGAACACCTGACTCACTCTTGAGGGAGGGGGGACAAAACTGGATTTGGCCAGGAGTGGAGACTGATCCAAGCATTATTGGGTCAGTGGGACCATAGGACTGTCTGCAGCCTGCCCAGGGAGGGGATGGGGAGCTGCGGAGAAGAAAAATGACCTGATTTGGCGGGAGGGGGAAGGGACCTTGAATAAGGATATACAGGGATGGAAAAAAAATTCAGAGGGAAAGCTGAACACAAAGTAAATATATGTGTAGCAATCTTATTTGCATTATCACCCTTGATAAGTCATGCTTATGATTTTTATCTTCTTTATAGTTATTGTTAACTTTTCAGCATTTTAAATTCATTTTACTACGTTTTTTTGATAAATACAAAATAAATAAAGAATAAAAAAGTGTAAAAACTGTGTAGTGACTGCAGAGGCTGCCAATAAACAATAGTAGAAGTAGAGCATGGGGGAAATTTGACTTGACAGAGCACAGGTGAACATAACAACTGGTTTAGCTGGCAATTGCCTCAGTGAGCTCCTATATTGAGATGGAATTGTACCCAGAAGAGCTAGTGTGATTTTAAGATGTATTAATAAAAATATATCTTGAAAAACAACAACAACAACAACAACAACAGCAACAACAACAAAAAAAACCTGTCAACATTAGCTTTTGTTGGTGAAGCCTAACAGGGAAAGAAAGGAATTTTTTCAATGTAAGTCTTGTTCCAGATGCTAGCCAGTTGACAGCCATTAGAAGATTCAGGAATTGTTTTACTTTGGACAGCCACATTCCTTGACAGAAATATGGGTGGCTCAAATTCAGGAACCAGCTAGAGAATTTTTTTTTTAAATCAAGAAGAACAATTTATTATAAAAGTCAATTTACTGTAGAAAAGAGCAAAAGCATAAGTTTTCTTTAAGTTAGCATTAGTCACATCAGGAATAAAATTTCAACAAGATAAACCCCTGATTTAAGTTAAGATAATGTGATGGAGAGAAAAGAGACTGACTGGGATGGGTGGTGAGGGGAAGGGAGTTTGAACAAGGAGATACATGGATAAAAAATATGACTTTATTCATAATAAAAAAAGAAAAAAATTAAGATAGTGATTCTCGATTTCCCTCATGAATTTAGATGCTAAAATTCTCAACAAAATTTTGGCAAACCGTATACAACAATATATAAAAAATATCATCCGCCATGATCAAGTAGGCTTCATCACAGAAATGCAGGGTTGGTACAACATATGAAAAACCATAAATATCATCCATCTTATAAACAAACTGAAGGGGAAAAACCCACATGATCATATCCTTAGATGTTGAAAAAGCCTTTGACAAAATCCAACATTCCTTTATGATAAAAGTCCTGGAGAGATCAGGAATACAGGGAAATATCTAAATATAATAAAGGTAGGTGATTTACAAGAAGCCAACAAACTTAATCGAGAAAAACTCAAAGCAATCCCACCAAAATCAGGAGCAATTCTCAAGAATAAAAATTATAGAGCACAATGTTTCAGAATTTTTAGAGATGGAAAAATACAGTAAGTATTTCTGATCACAAAAGCCTAAAGTGTCAGTATATAAACCACATATGCAAATTTTAAATTGCTAGTAAGGCAACATAGAGTTCACATAGTTAGCAGAGTGTTGACCTGTATTCACGGTACCAACAACATGTGTAACAGTTGTGGTAGTGGTACTGTGTCATTTAGCTATGTTCTCACCTTGAACTCTTGTATACAATGACATTTTCTTTTTTAAATTCACTAATGAGTGAGTACAACCCCTGCTTCTCTTTCTGGGATTGTGATACCTCACTCAGGAGGATATTCTCCAATTCCATCCATCTGCTTGCGAACTTTAGGGTATCATTTTTTTCTTACTGATGAGTAGTACTCCATTGTGCAGATAGATGTACCACTGTTTGTTAGTACATAGGTTCAACAATGTAGGGTGGGAAAGGGCCATTTCTACCCCAGCACTCATTTCAGGCAAGCTAAAACCATGTAGAACCTGCTTCTAGGTAGACATTCCCCACTCTGAACAATCCAATACTTCCTCAGAGAGAGCTACCTAATGGATATTTAAAATCAAACTGCATCTTACTGTCTATATTATAGTAAAAAACTTCTGAGATTTTGCTAATGCTCAGTTTAAGCTTTCATTGACTAGACTTAATATTCTTCCATTTTTTAAGCTGAGGAGGAACTTCGAAGCTAGGTTAGAGTTCTAGGTGATCAGGACAGAAAAAAAATTTGACTGATACCTTTTGTTCCAAAGCTCCAGTGATGGGTTCACTGTCCATCAAGCAACTGCATTTCTTTGTTTGATTTGTCATGCTTACACTAGACACAGACAGAAGGAATGCCAATTGCAGAGAACTGAAATTGTTTAAACCTGTTAGTATTTGTTTAAATACTATAATTCTTGGATTCCTAAATGATTATTGTATAAATAGTGTGATACCTCAAAAAACCCCACAAATAACATCTTTACACAATATCAATAAGCTCTTGAGAGCTTATGATTAGGGACTAAAACACCTCATCTTCCTAGTCTGCTGGATGCTGTTCTTTAACCAATTATGATTTCTTCCTTGTGGTACTGACCATCTTGCCTTGGAAATGGAAGAGTCACATGATTTTGAATGCTTTCTCCCACAGTCCCAAGATCACTGAAAAGTAAAAATGAAGCAGTTTAGTTAGGCACTTCTTGCAGATGCCTGGCATTTGTGCCCAAAAGGGGAAGGAATTGCACGTCTCTTCCCCTTCTTACCTCAGAAAGTGGTAATTTGAATAGTTTTGCTGTTCTCTGTAGTAAAATGTCACAAGAGGACATGCTTGTGTGTCATCCTTAGTGCTATCACAACTCAGCGCCTCAGGTCGCTACCATTTATAGCATCAAATCAGGTTTTATAGGTCCCTATTTGACAGATTTAAAGTCTGTCAGCTCCTGGGAAAAATTTATCCAAGGGCCTGAAGATGAAAGAATTTGCTTGTCTGAAAACGTGAGAGAGTGAAACATTTCTGCTCAGTCTTCAGCAGGTTACAACCCTAAATCTGTCTCTGTCTTTACCTTCCATGTGTGTGAAATTATGCATGCTTCTTTTCTCTTTCTTGTCATTTTGAATTATGCACTCTGTGTTATGGATAGATCAACCTTTCTTAGGCAGCTAACTGAGCCAGTGGAAGACAGGGATATGTTTTATTTTCCTGTCATCCTGGTATGATTCACTATGTAGGGTGGCATATAATCAGGCATCAGATTTTTAAAAAGTATAAGTGCAAACTGTATTCCATCAGGCCCCAGGAGACATAACTGGTGATATTAACAGTCCTTGGTACTGCATTGACTGAAAGTTTGATTTTCCTATCAGAATAACATCTTGGTAACATTTTTCTTTTACTCCAACTACTTGATTAGTTATCTCTAAAGAAAAAAAAAATCAGTAGTTCAAGTTTTATATGAAGATGTGGTCCTTTTCTGAAAGAAATATACACACACTATCCACAACAACTCAGTAACTGACACCTAATGACTATTAAGAAGTATTGACTTGCCTACTCTGTGAGTCTCTGCCCCCTTACTTGCCATTTGTCCTGCCAGAGTAAAAAGCACATTTTTTTTCTTTTATACCCATAAGGCCACAGACTTGTAAGAAGATTGGCAGCACCTGTTCACACACTGAAGGCTTATTGCACTATCACATTTAGTTTGTGAAGAACTTGAATATTAGGTAGCATTTCCCACAATTTAAGCCTCCAGAAGGCAAGCCTTATAGTGGTGACAAAACTCATTCAAGGAAGATAAACTATAAAATGGGGGGCACCATCTCTTCTTTTCATAAGTAGTTGCATGCAGTCATGATTGAAATATTAAGTAATAATTGAAAGCATCATGCCCATTTTGTAGATAATTTAGAAATTTCAGTGAGGGAATGTGATACCCACATCATCACAGACTTTTCTAGATTTATCTGACTCTGGAATAGTTTTCCCTTATACTGCATCCCATTTGCAAGTGGCTTAATGACTGAATTTTATTCCCAAAAAGAACCATTATAAAGCACATCTGGGTCTGGTCTCTTCAACAGAAATTTGAATATTCTACGAATTGCAATTCTATATGTTTTGGTGTTTTCAGTGACACATTCCAGATGAAAACAAACATGTATTCTGTTCGCATAAACACTTTTCAGCTTTCAATACCATCAATGAAGAGTTACTCCATTACATTTTATGTATTTTTCTTCTGCTTAGTTGCGATTTTGACTTTAGAATGCAAAGGAAATTTAAGAGTATTCTTCCAAGTTCAATACTCCCAAAGATGATGATACTCAATGATTATACATTATAATCTGCCTAACACATATTTTGGGGTTGGCTGAAGATGGTTTAATAAGACAACATAGTCACGAAAAACAATCCATTATCTTTTTTTTTAAACTTTATTTATTTATTTGCCTTGGTGTTTTGCCTGGAACTGGAACTACAGGCAGCTGTTAGCTGCCATGTGGGTGCTGGGAATCAAACCCTGGTCCTCTGCAAGAGCAGACGTTGCTCTTAACCGCTGAGCCATCTCACCAGTTCTGCTTCTTCTTCTTCTTCTTCTTCTTCTTCTTCTTCTTCTTCTTCTTCTTCTTCCTCCTCCTCCTCCTCCTCCTCCTCCTCCTCCTCCTCCTCCTCCTCCCAACCCACAGTTCCTCCTTCCTCCTCTCCTCCCACTCACCCTTCAGTCTTACCACCCCACTCCCCCATCCACTTCTGAGAGAGGGTATGGCCTCCCAAGGGGAGTCAACAAAGCCTAGCATATCAAGCTAAGGCAGGACCCTGTGTGTGTGTGTGTGTGTGTGTGTGCATTCATGTGCAAGCATGCATAAACATACATGAACCTTATTTCTGGATGATTTATTGCAATAGTAATTTTGTAAATCGTAATTTATCCTCTGATGAAGAAAAAATTCCTTGTGGGAAGCTGATGTTCCGTTTTAGGATTTCAGGAGGTGATTCCTAGCTACCGGCTCCAGTTACCTTCCCTGAACCAGGGACTCTGGTGCATTGTTAAGCCTTTCTCACTCTGGAATTCTTTGACATATCTATTTTATTCAGACTTACTTAGATTAAACTGAGCCATGTCCTTCTGATTATCATAGCAACAGTTTTGAACTTGATGGGGCTTATAATTTTATTCTGTAGTTCAGAAGAGATATAGCGCTGTTATTTGTAAGTTTTCCAAGAACTTGACTCACTTATCTGTCTGTGAAATTTGATTGCCTACTGTCCACTAATTTGTACACTAACACCTGTATACTTTCTTTGATCCATTTGTTCTCACTTTATTAACTTTATGTAGAATCAGCAATTTTAGTGGGGAAAGATGTTCTTCCAGTGATAACCCACCAAGACTGTTAAATTCACTCCTATCTTGAAATTCTTCCTGCTACTGAAAACTACCTTTACACCTTAATTTTCTCACTAAACTAGAATTATGATTTCCCCCTAAATAGTGTAGTCTGTTTATTTTTCAGGTTTGATAAATTGGCTAGCTTTATTCAAGCAATTATGCTTTGAAATGAGGCTTATTATGTTCACAGAGACATATTAGAAATTCCAGGCAGAAGTTGTCTCAGTTTCTTCATTTTCAAGTAAAGAAATATAAACATTATGACCAATATGAACCAATATAAACTGTTCTCTCAGGTCTTTTATTTTTAACATTATTAGAAGATAATTTCATTGTACCCTACAGAAGTGGTGTATGTACTATAGTTTCATTCTCTGAATTGAAGTACCTTAAAGACAGTTATTGTGAGTTTTGTTTCCTACCTACTTCATGCTGTATAGCACTAATGGTCTTTTCCTTTTCTTTTTTTTTTAGTCTATTATTATTATTATCATTATTAACAAAGAAGTCACACTTTCTAACCTTGTATATTTTGTATATCCTTATTCAAGGTGCCTTCCCCCTCCCACCACATCTGGTCATTCTTTCTTCTCCATAAATCCCCATCCCATCCCTGGGCAGACTGCAGGCAGTCCCATGGTCCCACTGCCCCAATATTGCTTAGTTCAGTCTCCACTCCTGGCAGATGCACTTTTCTCCCCCCTCCCTCAAGAATGAGTCAGGTGTTTCTCTAGAGGGAGTGGGATCCAAGGTGTCAGTCCAGGGTGTTTCTGATCCCAAGCTGTTCAGTGGTTGTGGTTTGCAGCTTTTCTTGTTTGTTTGCTTGTTTTTTTAGAGTCCACTAATGAGTGAGTACATCCCCTGCTCATCTTTCTGAGTTTGTGATACCTCACTCAATAGGATATTCTCCAAATCCATTCATTTGCCTGCAAATTTTTTGATATCATTTTTTCTTACTGCTGAGTAGTACTCCATTGTGCAGATGTACCACGGTTTCTTAAGCCATTCTTCAGTTGAGGGACGTCTAGGTTGTTTCCTGGTTCTTGCTATTACAAATAACACCGCTATGAACATAGTTGAGCAAATGCCTTTGGAGTGTGACTGTGCATCTTTAGGGCACACACCCAGAAGTGGTATTGCTGGGTCCTTGAAGAGATTGATTCTCAGTTTTCTGAGAAACCACAATACTGCAGTCCAAAGTGGCTGAACAAGTTTACACTCCCACAATGAGGGGTGTTCCCCTTGCTCTGCATCCTCTCTAGCATAGGTTTTCCTCTGTGTCTATTATCTTAGCCAATCTAACAGGTGTCAGATGGTATCTCAAAGTTGTTTTGGATTTGAATTTCTCTGATGGCTAAAGATGATGAGCACTTTTTCAGGTGCCTTTCAAAAACCACATGATCATATCCTTAGATGCTGAAAAAGCCTTTGACAAAATCCAACACTCCTTTATGATTAAAGCCCTGGAGAAATCAGGAATACAGGGAGAATATCTAAATATAATAAAAGTGATTTACAAGAAGACGACAGCCAACATCAAACTTAATGGAGAAAAACTCAAAGCAATCCCACTAAAATCAGGAACTAGACAAGAATGTCCTCTCTCCCCTTATCTATTCAATATAGTTCTTGAAGATTTAGTTAAAGCAATAAGAGAACGAAAGGAGATTAAAGGGATACAAATTGGAAAAGAAGAAGTGAAGCTATCTCTATTTGCAGATGATATGATTGTATACATAAGTGACACACAAAATTCTTCTAAGGAACTTCTACAGCTAATAAACACCTTTAGCAACGTAGCAGGATACAAGATTAACTCAAAGAAATCAGTAGCCCTTCTATACACTGAAGATAGAAGAGCTGAAAAGGAAATAAGGGAAACATTACCCTTCATTACAGCAGCAAATAGTATTAAATACCTTGGAGTAACTATAACCAAAGAAATAACAGACCTATTTGACAAAAATTTTAAATCACTGAAGAAAGAAATTGAAGAGGATATCAGAAAATGGAAAGCTCTCCCATGTTCCTGGATAGGTAGGATCAACATAGTAAAAATGGCAATTCTACCAAAAGCAATCTACAGATTCAATGCACTGCACATCAAAATCCCAACACAATATTTTTTGGACCTTGAAAGAACAATACTCAATTTTATTTGGAATAACAGGGAAGCCAGGATTACCAAAACAATTTTACTCAACAAAAGAACCTCAGGAAGTATCATCATCCTGACTTCAAGTTATACTATAGAGCTATAGTAATAAAAACAGCCTGCTACTGGCATAAAAACAGACTTGTGTATCAATGGAATAGAATTGGGGATCCAGACATTAACCCAAAATCCTATGAACACCTGATCTTTGACAAAGAGGCCCAAAATATTCAATGGAAAAAAAGATAGTTTATTTAACAAATGGTGTTGGCATAGCTGGATGGAAGTGTGTAGAAAAATGCAAATGGATCTGAGCACAAAACTCAAATCCAAGTGGATCAAAGACCTCAACATAAACCTAGCCACTTTAAACTTGATAGAAAAGAAAGTGGGAAATACACTTCTATGAATTGGCACAGGCGGCCACTTCCTAAATATAACACCAGTGGCACAGACACTAGGACCAACAATCAATAAATGAGATCTCCTGAAGCTAAGAAGCTTCTGTAAAGCCAAGGACACTGTGAATAGGACAAAATGTCAGCCTACAGAATGGGAAAAGATTTTCACCAACCCTACAAGTGATAGAGGAGTGATCTCTAAGATATATAAAGAACTCAAGAATCTAGAGCCCAAAACCTTGAATAACCCAATCAAAAAATGGGGTTCAGATCTATAAAGGAAATTCTCAGCAGAAGAATTACAAATGGCTAATGGTCTTTTTCAATGCTACAAGTCATATATGATTAGAGGTGCCATAATAATAGTCACACTTTCATTTTTAGGTTGAACATATAAACGTGTTTGTGCATGGAATTTTACAACCATTTTAGAATTGTTATTAGTTTGAACTGCAGTATCCAATAATGATTATATTTTGTGTGTGAGACTATATTACATGGGAGAAGTCAGCAAATGTCTACTCATAATAGATAGGAAACTAACAAGAGACCAAAGTAGAGATATCACCACAGTCAAACATGGTGAGCCAAAGAGGGTTACTTACAAAAAAATGTATAGGAAGCTACTTAAAGAAGCAGGAATGATTCCAAGACAGCTGCATGAACAAAGCTGATCCCAGCATGGTTGACAGCTCATAAAAGCTAAAAACATGAATCACTATGCACAAGCTTCAGGCTTCTCAAGAGGTTGGAGTGTGCCTTTTTTAGCTACCTTAGTTGGCATCTTAGCTCATCTAAGAGTATCCTTCAGCAGCCCTTATTGCATATATATGCTTGGGATGGGCTGGGGTCCATGAGGATGGCTGATAACTTTGGAAGGGCCAGGCTTAATGAATCTAATTGATTTCAGGGTTTTCCTGAAGCCTTTGTTTATTTTCTGATCATACCACACTTCTTCTAAGGATGGAATGCTTCACCCACCTTATCTCTTAGATTATGGTAAATGTAAGAAGAAATTATATCACATACTTGATACTTACTCTAGATCAAATAGGGTAAGGTAAAGCCTTCAGTGCAGAACTGATGACACTCAGTATGCTCTTTCTGACTCAAGGGGCATCTTCCCAGTATTATAGAATATATAAAAAATAAAATAAGGTACCCTAAATATTTCTATACTATAAAATGTGTCCACCCTTATTCTTTCATGTCACTTTTAAATGTATTCCATTTCCTCCTCCAATTATACTTTTATTTGAGTTGAAAAATCGTAAATTTTCAAAAATGCTTTTTATACACTCTTTATTTGGTTAAGCGGGAGGTAGATTAACTAAAACAAGGTACATATAAAGTAGCTTTTTGGAAATCCACCAGACTGTAAGCTAATTAAAATATAGGCAATACTGTTCCAGAAGATGAGTTATTGAATGCAAACATGCTAAGCATGGAATATCTCTCTAAATGTTATTGGTCAAGGTGGCATCAAGGCATTTAAAACAACATAAGCTATGATATTTTTCCTGTTTTTTTTCACTGTTAATAAGTGGTAATTCCCTATTGCTGAACACAGAGTCCACTTTGGTTATAAGGTAACAAAAAATCAATAGCAAGCTGACATCAAAATTTTCACTGCCTGGCTTTATAGTGCTGAAATGTGCTATGTAGGCTATGAGGGCAGAAAAGATACCAGTGGACTTATCCAGTACTGGATTATATATGTTGCAGTACCAACCTGCCAGGCAAACTGTGTTCACTGGTGAAAAAGTGACATGGCAAGTACTGGAGTTTTATTCAACCATTTTGTGCATGAAATGATTCCTGTGAGTCAGGCCTGATACTGAAAATCTGGTCAAACATTCACAACTAGAAAGATTATAGGCTTTATGAGAACTTACTGGTCTTATTTCACTAAATAGTAATATTGTCGAATTTCCTCTTTAATAATTGTGTTTATACCCATAGATTTTAGCTGCGCTGAGCTTTGGTCAGAGCAACTTCTTTTCCCAGTGGGTAGAGGTTAATGGGAAAGACTCATAGTCAAGGTGCTGAGAAACAGTGTATGACTCTCAATCAAAAGTAGATCATCTATACCAATTTCTCTTCACTCAAGGTTCAGAGAACATGTGAAAAAGTAGGTGAAAGAACATAAGAGCTGGAGGATTGTTCAGAAATCTGTAAAAAGATCTTTTCTGGATAACTATTGCATATATCAATTCACAGGAGAATTAGTTGCCTACAGAAAACAAGATCAATCCAGTTAAATTTCCAGAATAGATGAGGGAAGAGCTCCTCTGTTCCCATCCTCAGCAAAGGAGTTCCTGCAAGTTGATGGCTACTGAGAAAGGGAACATCACTTTCCTTTCAAGTTGCCTGTAAATCAGTGGATAGTAACATATCTAACATAACCATGTAGTTATGGTCAGAACAAATTAAAATCAGTGAACAATAATAATAACAATGATTTAAGAGAGGATATGAAGAAGGGATGGACATGGTTTGGTGGAAGTTTGGGTAAGTTCAACTTAGACCAGGAGAGGTGGATAATAAGTTGCATTCTATATATCTATGAAATTTTTAAAGAAATTATAAAGTATTCATGAATTTCCATGTTTGGAAACAAATTATAATGTAATTTTGAGTAAGAACTTACAGTGTTTACAATATAAGAGAGCACAGGTTTGTAAAATTTGTAATAACCTTTTTACTTTTATATTTGTGCTTCAAAAATGTATGTTCATATAAAACATTTGAACATTTATTCACAAATACTGTAGCTGAAAAATATTTTTATTTAGTATCAAATCAGACAAGTCCTAGGCAACAGTTCAGTTATAACTTAATTACATCAAATCAAAGAAAGGCAATTTAACTGCACTCAGTTTTAATTTAATTCATTTATAAACTGTTAATGCATGTGTTTATATTCTACCTCCCCTAGAGGAACACCCAACTCACTCTTGAGGGAGGGGGGAGAAAAGTGCATCTGCCAGGACTGAACTAAGCAATATTGGGGCAGTGGGACCATGGGACTGTCTGCAGCCTGCCCAGGGATGGGATGGGGATTTGTGGAGAAGAAAGAATGACCTGATATGGTGGGAGCGGGTAGGGACCTTGAATAAGGATATACAAGGTTAGAAAGTGTGACTTCTTTGTTAATAATAATAATAATAATAATAATAATAATAAAGTTCAGTATTAAAGATAAAAAATATGTTTAATTTCATCCAAAAATTACATGTGTCTTATTATATTGTCAAGTATGAGATTACTAACCTTCATTTTCACCTGTGATATTGTTAGCACATGACATCTTGCTTTTTTGTTTAGAACGAAAATGGTAAGATCTTTCAGATTATTTACTAGTAAACATTTAACTTCATCGTGAATCACAACAGACTGTAATTACTGATAATTGAGCAGGCATGATCCTTGCTGTCAGCAGCTGGTTTCTCTTACACAACTGGACTAGGACACAATGGGTTTAAACCTCTTATGTTTATCTCTTCCCTGGTTTTAATAATTTCTGAACCTCAGTACATTTCCCAGTATTAGACCACTGGAGGTTCCTAGAAGGATCTTAGGATACTGTAAAGTGTATTATAGGTAGACTGTCTATAAGATGATTACTATTTTTATCTTAAACACATCTCTCAGCATTAGGAGTTCTAGTTCAGTGATCTAGGTCTGGAGTCCTGAAGGGACTCATTGGGAGTAAAGAAAACCACCCAGAACCCGAAAAAGGCATATATTGGGAAATACAAGTAACCCATCTTAGATAAAAAATTTATTTCTAAAATTCATAAAGAACTCTTATAACTCAGTAATAAATGGTACACTACTTCATAATGAAGATGATCACTGTTTTTAATTATAATTTTTATTTTTGAGAACTTGATACATGTGTACAATGAGATGTGATTATATCTATCTTCCAATTCCTTCTCTTACTCTCCTATATACTAGCATGGCTCACTCTTAACTTCGTGTATTTTTTCCATAACCAAGTTCAATAGCATTACTCATGTTTTAAGTGTGTTATTATGTGTGTATGTGTGGCAGCTGCATGGAGTCTTACCTGCTATGGCACATATGTGGATGTCAGAGGATAAATTTCTATAGTTGGTCCTCTCCCATTACATGAGTTACAGGAACCAAACACAGTCCATCAGGTTTGCATACTAGTGTTTTACTTACTGTGGTATCTCACCTACCCAGGGATGATAAACATTTCTCCAAAGAAAATACAAGAATAGTAAATAAATACATTCAAATTATCCCCAACTCAGCCATGTAGGAAATGCAAATTAAAGCTACTATTATCCTCAATTTCACACTCAGGAATTTATCTATTTCATAATGATAAAGTAACATATGCTGGTTAGAGCAGAAAGGCATGAGACCCCTCCTCATACATTGTTGGTGGGTTATATCATTATAACCCAAAATGGACAAAAAACACTGTTGATTACCTGATGGGTGATGAATCAATGTGATTATCTGTTCAATGGGTTCAATTTTGGTAATAAAATGTAAGAAAAAAATATAATCAGTTATCAAGTGCCTTTGGGGTTCCAGGCCCAAGATTCTTTGTCCTCTGAAATTTCCTTGTCTTACTAGGGCCTGCTGTCTAAACAAATCTCTCTCACTCAGGGACTGAGGCCTAATTCAGAGAGGTAATTTTAATTACAAGATGTTTGGCTTATGGCTCAGGCTGATTACTTGTTAACTCTTACACCTTAAATTCTTACCCATGTTTAGCCACGTGGCTTGGTACATTTTTTTCAGTGTAGCATTCTTATCTTACTTCCTCTGCATCTGGCTGGTGTCTGTTTTACTCATCCTCTTCCCAGAACTCTCCTAGTCTAGGAGCCCTACCTCTACTTCCTGCCTAGCTACTGACCAATCAGCATCTTATTAAACTAATACAAGAAACAAATCTTTATAGTGTACATGAGCATTTTCCCATGGCAGTCCACTTCAGAGTTCAGGTTGGACTATACAGTGAAGCAAAAGGAATGTAGGATATCTCAAAAGTTTCAGTACATATAACAGCAACTTTAGGCAGTAAAAAGGTACACAGAAAACTCTTTTCAGGGTCATAAAGCCTTCCTTATATAAGTGATACGAATCACAGGCAGCATATGATTGCCACCTACTGATAGTGGGCAGCTGCATTTGAAGTTGTAAAAAGTGGGGATTGGAAGTACACTAAATTCCTAAAGAGATTGGCCTAAAGTGTTACAAGGGGGAAAAGCTAAACTGTTGAAAGATCTAGAGAAAAAATGAAGAAATCATGTACTACTTTGCGTTTAAGTGTATTTAATAATATAGGCTAACATTATGTGGCAAGGCTCGCAGTTTCCCTCAAATTCTCCAATAGGAGGGAACAGCTGCATCCCTGTGACTGGGAGCCTTGTAACTTTTTGTTTAAAGTCAAGAAGCTAGGCCATCTCCATGTAGAAATGGCCATCTATCTTTCTAGTGGTTCTCACTATAACTAGGCATAAAGCTGAGTCCTTACAGAACTAGGTAAGAATGATTATCTAGTTAATGGCCTGCTATCTATATCAAATCTAGGACTAGAAGTAAGCAGTTAGTAAAATGAGCTTAAAATCTAGTAAACTAGGGTTAGAATGTTCATGCAATGTGGGAGCCCACAGAGATTCCAGCTTGTGGCCTGTTTCCATTTTGACTCAAGGTCATAGAATCTGAGCTTGTTTTCACCCACACTGCTACAGGTGTTGTTTCCAGGTGTTTCATGTTTGAGAACTGAAGAAGAGTTTACACCTGTCTGTACTTGTGTCTCCCTTTTTGCTTAGTATAAAAACCTCAGGAGAAATAAAATTGGGGCATCTGAGTATAAACTGACTTGTGTTTCCATTTTGTCTCCATTATTTCTATCTCCAATATTTCTTAATCTAACACTCCCCTTATACCAGGAACAATCGAAAAGGTTGAGCTTTTGAAATGGATACTCAACATCATCATACATGCATCATAGGCACCTTACTCAGCAAGGCATCTCTCTAGTCTTTATTCTCTTTATAAATATGTCTTTACTATGGTATATTTCTAATGTTCATTGTAGAATTTAATGGAATTCTACACTTAATGTCCAATTTATACATTAGGAGGTATCATTTTCACAGTTCATTATGTACTTCTAGCAGTTGTAATATTGCCATTATTTCTAGCTTTCAAAAAGTTATTGTTTTTCACAAGTCTGTAGATTTGGATCTATTTGAATTTTTGTACACACTACCATCTAGTTATGCCAAGACCATTTGTTAAAGATACTGTCTTTTTTCCATTGTATATTTTTAGCCTCTTTGTCGAAGATCAGGTGTTCATAGGTGTGTGGGTGAATGTCAGGGTCTTTAGTTTCACTGCACTGATCCACAAGCCTGTTTTTATGCCAGTAAGAGCCTTATTTTATTACTGTAGCTCTATAGTATAATTTGAAATATGGAATGATGATGCCTCCTGATTTTTTTTTTTTTTTGAGCAAAATTGTTTTGGCAATCCTGGCTTTCCTGTTATTCCAAATGAAATTGAGTATTGTTCTTTTAAGGTCCGTAAAATATTGTGTTGGGATTTTTCTAAGAGGGAGAATGGTGTAATTTTTTTTAATATTGATTTTTAACTGTGTCTGTAGAATACTGTGGACATTTTCAAGCTCATTGAATTCTGTAAGTTGGAGGCCAGCCTGATCTATCAAGTGAGTTCCAAGACAGCCAGGACTTTTAGACATAGAACCACTGTCTTGAAAAAAACAAAAACTAACAAACAGAACAACAAGAAAACAACCCAAAAATCCCAAAATAAAAGAAAACAAAACAAAAACAAATTTCTTCCAGTAAAGGGAAGAGTCTTTGGTCTTTGTCCTCTCAATCTCTCTCTCTCTCTCTCTCTCTCTCTCTCTCTCTCTCTCTCTCTCTCTCTCTCTCTCTCTCTCTCTCTCTCTTCACCCTGTGTGTGAGTGTCTGTATGTGTATGTGTCTCACTGTCTGCTTTGACAACACATTTTTCCTCTACTTCATTCAGACTCACTGTCCTATTGTAAAGTTCTTTTATACTGTGCCTTTCTCCCTAACTGCCCATTGCAGAGCAGCCATGAAGATATGACCCTTTTAAACAATTTTGCTTCTGCACCCAGCGAACAACAGAAGCCTAGCCATTCGCCTTCCCTGATTATTCAAGAGACATTGTTTTAAGTTTTGAATTACATGTTTAGGCCAGGTGGTTATTTTTCTGAGGGGACAATTCAGGTAGGAAAGTCAAGTTAGTGACAGACTAGATACAGAGGAAAATAATATCATTTATTTAAGAAAATGTTTGACTTGGTTTATTAGAGAGAAGTGTTGGGGCAGAAAATACAACAAACACATCTCTTAGTTTTCATGCTACTTGAAGTACATAGTATTACTGATTCTGTGTCTCCAGGTTTAATAACTGTGGATGAAAATGTCAGATGTGCTACTAAGAAGATGAACTCAAGTGACTGAGTCAGGTATTAACTACAGTGATTTGTGTCTGAAAGCTGATAATGGGAGATGAGAATTGAAGTTTCTTCTTTTGTCTTGGTGTGCATAATAGTTTACTCACTTGGCTGTAGACATACAACATTAAAATACAAACAAACAAAAGTCTGCTGAGTGGATGGTGGGTGTTCTATGAGTGTTTTTTTTTTTTTAGAAGAATTTCATTAAAGAATTTTTTACTCATAGTGAAGTTTTAACCCCAAGGCTTTTATTTCTTTTCTCTATGTTCAAATGCCCATGTAAGTTTAGTCTGTAGATGTATCTAGAATAATTCTATTTTTTATTTATTTTTTGTTATGAATAAAGGCATATTTTATATCCTTGTGTATAACCTAGTGTTATTTATTTTCTCTGACACCTACAGTCTTTCTTCTCCTTCTGTGGGGTTCCACAAGCTCTGAGAGGAGGTACCTGATGGTGACTGCAATTTAGACCCTATCTCCAAATGGGGGAAATGAGAGGGAAAGGTTTCTAGGAGGAGTGTAGGGAAGAAAAACTCTGGTCAGGATGCACTGTGTGAGAGAAAAAAAATATTTTCAATAACAAAGAAAAAATAACTGAAAAAAGCCACTGTTATTTCCCTGCCTAATTATTTTGAGTATATGCATTTTCTGGAATTTATGCTTAGACTCTTTCATGACATTATCAAACCTATTCTCACAAAATGCTTATTCCAGGGGAAAGAAATACTTATGATGTGATGTGTGTGTGTGTGTTATATTCATAAATGTACCCGTGTGTATGTTGGTATGGTTGTCAATGTGTTCATGTAATTGTCAGAGGTCAATCTTGACTCTGTCATTCTTTATTGCTTCCCATATTATTTTTGATGCAGAATCTTTCAATAAATCTGTAGTAGGCTGCTGTAGCTAGAAGCCCCTAAGATCTACCTGTCTACTACCCTCCATGCTGAGTTCAAGGCTTGTTATGTAACCCTGCTTTTGAAATGGATACTCAAGACCATCATACATGCACCATAGGAACCTTACTCAGCAAGGCATCTCTCTAGTCTTCATTATTTTATAAAGATGTATTTACTATGGTATATTTTAATGTTCATTGTAGAATTTAAAATATTTTTCCATAAGAAAAATGGAATTCTAAACTTAATATCCAATTTATACATTAGGAGGTATCATTTTCACAGTTCATTATGTACTTCTAGCAGTTGTAATATTGCCATTATTTCTAGCTTTCAAAAAGTTATTGTTTTTTACAAGTCTGCAGAAATAAAACTGATCTATGGATCTGTGGATTTTCACCTAATATTCCATTTTTTGTACCAAATTTTCTGTCATCAGTAATGCTAATTTTATAATGTGGTAATAATAATAATAGGATTTTCCATGCTACTTTATGCCTTATATGTTTCTTATATCCACAGAAACAGGCTCCCAATTACTAATGAACTCCATAAAAGAGGTCTGTGAATCACTTTTCAGTGCTAGGTTTCTATAACATCAAATAATGTTATAGGAGTATTCAACCATGACATTTATAATTGGTTACAAACATAATCCAATATCCTCATCTTACCACCTTGTCAGAGAAGCTAATTGAACTTACACAGCTACTAAAAACATATTGGCTTATGCAGGAGTGACTCTAATTTCTCCCATAAGCATCCTTACACAAGAAGGGTACAGAGGGTCACAGAAAGAGAAACCTCAATGTAATTTCAAAGAAGCATTGTGGTGCCACAGCTCTACTCATGAAAGGTAGACATAAAAGACAATGTCATATATTTATTTTGATATATGCTATTTTGTCAAATTGGAGCAGGCAAATGAATAAGTAATTTTCATTATATAGTCCATCCCTGATCAAGAGGTATTAGAGTTAGGTTCCTGCTTTCTAACACTGTCTTATGACAGACTTCTAGAATTTCTAAGGATTAGCAAAAAGAGAGAATTCTTTTCTTTGTAATCAGTATCTCTTTTATAAAATACCTTTAGTTCTACAAATTTCAGAGACTTAGGCTTCCAATTTGGATGAAATTAACCTGAATTCCTAGAAAGAAATTGATTATATTGACTTCTAGATTCATTGTCCATGGTCTTCTGTCTTTGAGGGCATCAATCATCAAAAACATGCCAGGTTTAGTACTTTTCCCATAAAAGAAGTTTAACTTTTCTCAAAAAGGCATGCACTGATTAAGGCAGAGTGTCACTTTACTGCAGAAATTTGAGAAGCTGTAAAACAGTGAATAATTGCAGCTGTACAAATTCGGATAAAATGAAATGAGACTCAGAACCAATTTGGAAAAGGCTGAAATATCAGGGAGATGAAGCACCACAGTCAATTCTCATCCAGCTGTCTTACAACTTTCTCAGCCTCATTCCTGGTCACTTCTGCCTGTTGCTTCTGATTGTAGCTTCTGTCTCTGCTGGGTTCCTAAGAGGCCTTCTATACCCTTCTCATCAGCTGTATCACATCCAGGTTAGGATTAAAGGTGTGAACTACTCTATTTCTAGCAGGCTTTGAACTCACAGGAACAGAGAAAGTTCTGTCTCTGCAGTTATGCGATTAAGGGTAGAGGCCACCACTCCTGGCTTTCCCTGTGCTAGGATTAAAGGTGTGTGTGACTGAATCTCAGCTGTTTATCCTTGTACTCAAGGATCAATAATTTCCTGAGCTGTCTGCCTAGGATTGACTAAGTGCTTTCTCCTCAATATTCAGGTTTTATAAAATATGTAATATATATCCACAATAATAATGTAGCTATGCAATAGGGAATTTTATATATTTCAAGGTCAACAGAGAAAGTATTTGTAACTCATTTTTTAGAATTATAGAAAAAGACATTAAATTAAAGGCAGTTACAAATTTTGCAAGCTTGATTGATAAAAAGAAAGGCACACAGAGAACTAAAGAAAATTTTGAAACAAACTGAATACAAATCAAATTGGTGAAAGTTTTCTAACCCTAGAGCAGCTATTCAGAATGTCAGTACAAGGAATTGAAATGGTAAATTTAGAGCATATTTAACACAAGGAAGGTACTAATGTAAGTGTAGAAGCCATAAATATAATAATCCAAAATATATAAGAACATGTCTAGATATCTGGTGGAAATTTTACATTTTATGTAAATAGAATAGACATCCACAAATAAACAAAAGAAGGTCACACATGCACTTGAGATTTAAAGACATAATTGCAATTACTTGAATGTAAATTTGTGTGCTATGTAAATGGTTGAGAAAATTAATGGCATATGGAGTGGCAATATTAAGATAAATAGTATGCATGATGAAATTATAATGTTAAGAAAATTTATCCTTAAGAATTTATAAAACTTCTAAAATTTTATGATAGTGCTGAATTGAACTTAGATTGCCATGTTTTAGATATACTTTTCTGACTCTCTCTTTCTCTCTATCCCCAAACTCAGGTTTATTAATACTATTTGGCATCCCATACTGAAAATGTTGATTTTCCCAGGTTAAAACAAAATAAGTAAATGAAAGTGGTAAGGTGGATTAGTAGGAGTAGAAGTTTAACCAGGGAAGGAATGGAGGCATAAGAAAAATGGGGTAGAGAGAGTGTATGTGTGTGTGTGTGTGTGGTATATACATATATATAGGGAAAATTTATATATAACTATATATATATATAATTGATATATAATTGAAAGGGATTTCTCTTCAAGGTCTGCTTAAAAGAAAATACACACACATACACATATACCTGTATGTATATACACATAGGTGTGTATGGGTGTGTATATTTAAACAGACTTTGAGGGGTAATACCCTTCATGACTGACAACAGCTGTTTCTAGAAACTTTGGGTTCTAAGAAATTTCCAGTTCCAGATGTGGAATAATATCTTAATGCATTATTGGTCAGAGAGGCTCCAGGGAACCCTCAAATAATGCAAATCCCTTGCCATTCCTCTTGGTTTTCTCTCAGAACTATATGACAAGATAGTATTAATGAAGATTCCACACTATCTTTTATACTCCTAGAAGGAGATATTTAGCCTGCTAGGGAAAGAAAAAAATGGACTTCAGTAGTCTTAGTCATCTATGAATCCTTTGACCAATGAGATTTACCATGTATTTGTATATAGCCTGTGTATATATTTCTGTATAATTTAAAGTATCTCTGGATTTCTTATTTTACTTTAGGCAATTTAAATGAGTATCAGTAAGCTTTCAGCCACTACAAGGAAATAATAGACACAAGTATGTGAGAATTAAAGAAGACAACCAACCCTACAAAAAGTGAAGAAAGACTTAGTTTGGCTTTAGCTTCTGGATGTTTCAATATTAGCTGAAAATGCTCCATGAATTTTGTCCTCTGATGATGATGCATATCATGCCAGGAGTTCAAAGTAGAGCAAACCTCTCAGTTAGAAGGCAGAATGTAGGTGAGATGGTTGTGGACCCATAATCCTTTTAGGAAACATGATCTCACTGGCTACAGAACCACCTGCTCAGTAGTTTCCAAAAACCTTTCTAAACTAATCTTTGAAGATAATTGCCTTCCTATTTAGTCCATGCTGCCCCCCAAATTTCTTGTAACAATCCTTTCCTCAAATTCAGGATCCTTCTATATTTTCCTGCTTAGTGCTAGGGTTATAGGCACATACTACAATGCCTAGTAACTCTATCTCTCAATATATCTAAGTGCTTCACTATGCCACCAGCTTGGATCTTTAGCTATGGACACCTTTGGAGGGTGCCACTCACATTTCAACCATAGCAAAATGCAGTATAAATAGTTACTTAGTCACTAATAATGAGTGGGGCAGTGTTAAACTTTTTTTTGTAAATATTTTTAACTATGGCTTGTTGAATCCACATTTTTTGGAAAGCACAAATAGGCAGAGCTGATTATATAAAATCCACTTAAACCTAAATTATGTACAAAAATATGAGTGTTAAAGCTATATCATCTTTAAACAATCTCACTTGGCTAAAGTTTTCTTTAATTGGAGTTTATAGTGGTTTCTTAGACAATGCATATGAAAGCACACTTTAGTATTATCAACTTATGTTATCAATGAACACCATAAAGATGATGAAAAGGCAATACCCCAAATAAGTGGAAGTACTTAAAATCATATATCTGTTTAGATACTCTTATGAAGAAAATTCACATTTATAATTTAACAATGAAAAGGCAAGTAGCTCAATTTAAAACTGGCCAAGCCAGATAATAGATTCCAAAAAAGTATACAATTTTACTACACTACCTAATTTATGCTAGTCATAATATTTTTTAAAAAGGAGCTAAGTCAAATATTGCTTAGCCTTCATGACACTGGTTAGTAGGATCTAGGATTTGTGAAATCCTAATGGAAGTGTTTACATGGATTGCTTGGATACTATTTGGTTGATGTGAAAGTCCTGTTTCTCAGTGAATGTCTTCAGTCTCTTGTCCTTCTATGGCTTCCCTGTCTTCTGTTGTGCCTTCTGTGCCCATTGGTTTTCTAAATGATGTAGACTTGACAGCAGGTGACTCTCTTCATGTCTTATAACTGCATAGCATCATTAAGGAGGGGCAGGCACATAAAGACATGCTGAACAAAGTGCTAATGAGTGTCTGAAGATGGTGTTTATCTACTCAAATAATCAGTTTGATTTGACAATGTCCCCTGTGTATAGCTGGGAGATTATGTTTTAAAAGCTGCTGCAAATATTAACCTTTGTCATTGGTACTGTCATTTTCTTCCAGATAATTTCATTTTGTTGGAGTCTCAGAGGAGAAGCTACTATTTGAAGTCAGAAATGACTGATTTTATGGAGAGTCTATCACCACCTGCAGTCCACAGAAATGTATTAAAAGCAATGGTAGATGTTTTCTCAGCTCTTTACTCCTATTGACCTTCCAAAATATCTAACTAATTTTATAACTTATAGGTAGCAAATGCAATTACTTTCTGGTAGAGAAATAAACTCAATATAGATCACATATATGGTCTGATTAATTACCTATGTTAATGTTAGAAGTAAGTTACCTAATTAAAACTCGAGTTTATGAGAACCCACCGAAAATGCTTTTCCTAAGACTTCCTTATATCTCGATATTTTCAACATTTTATGAAACTATTATTACCACTGTTAATTTTATTCGGTCACTGAAAATAGAGGATTTACAAATGTACTAATTTATTTACAACAATTTTCATTAATTTACATAAATAATGTAACCTTTCTATTCTCATTTTATAAATGATCTTTAGTGAGGTTAAGTAATTTGCAATATATAAGAACTAGTTATTGCCAGGAATGTACTGTCCAATATACATTACAGGATATCAGGACTACTTAGTGCCAGGACTGCATTGTCTAATATGAATTTCATTGCCTATCTGCCAGTAATGAGCCTCATGCATGTCATAAATATTTTGCATGTAACTGCCACCTGAAAGCATATTTAATGCAAATGTTCCTGTGTCTGCCAAAGAAAAAAATTAATATGTCATTCTGTCCTTGAGAGACAGCAGAACTGAAAATAGATCTAATGATTTTCTTGATCAAGAGTAGCAAATCACTGTCAGAGTTGGGAAAGAAATCCAGGGCACTATTGGCCAATCTATCTTACTAATACCTTCTAATGATTGAATTTTCATTGGTTTCCATTGAGGAACAGTAATTTATTATGGGAAAACCTAAAAATATCCATCTCATATTTGTTATACCCCAGGTACCTTTAGTATTACTTTTCATGATTGCTCTAAATGATAGGTTAAGCTGTCCTCATGTTAGAGGTTGTTCAGCAAGCTCTTATAATCATAGTCATTTACTTTGTCACACTTAGGCTTTTCTACATATCCGTTGATTCTCAAGAGCATGCTCCCATGCAGCAATATTGTTTATGGATGCCTTTATATAAAAATTAAGGACACAATATATGGAAATAAAGAGAAATATGTAGAAAAACTATCTGAAGAAAGTCTGAGGCCATAGGAAAATTACCTGGAGAAAGTCTGGGGACAACTTTGGGAAGAGACAAAATGAGAGTAGAGTGGAGATTAAAAATAGTTATAAGAATGCACTTTATTATTTTTATTTTTATTTTTGAGACTAAGTTTAATCATAAAGTTTCTCATTTTTCTCTCTCCTTAAACCTTTCCATATATCCTTCAAAACTCTCTTTCAATGCATGGTCTCTTTTGCATTGCTTGCTATTGCATGCATGTATTCTGTTTTGTTTTGAACATTTTCTGTTCAGATACTTTCTTGCCTTCTTTTTGATCAGTGACTTAAAATTGAATTAACTGAAGTTATTGGTACTCTCCTTATCTACATTATTGAACTGATGAATACCACAGTTAAATTTTATTTAAATAAAAGTGCAATTTGTTTCTTTTTAAAATAATTTTGTTCTTTCTGGAAGCTGAATTTGGGTACTTATCAATGTAAAGTTGAGGCTTTTGCTTCACTGGTAAATAAATTAGTATAATTTGTTTCCTTTAAATTTGATTTAAAATATATACAAGGAATAATACTGCAGAATCTCTGAAACAGAGTCTCATAAGTGGTTAAACATAGACAAGGGGATACTAAGGTCACTATCTCTGAACTTCTAAGACAAGTCTGGGTAAGTGACATTGATGTAGTTATTGCAGTTTGTCACAAAGAAAGGTCCAGTGAGTGCTGACCATCTTTTTAAACTAGGGAAAATTTTTTCACTCACTATTTAGTTCAGCCACTCTAGGAGATCACAGAGCCGATGTTGTTCTTTGGAGTAAAATGTGATAACTAGGTTTGTTCTTTTGGTACAAATGTCATTCAGACCCTGCTGACTCCTCTTCAGAAAAAAAGGGCACTTTCAAGTCAAAAGTGGCTTCTATATTTGAGGCACTAACATTTAGCTAAGAAAAAAAAGATACAACCTAACAATCAAACAAGAAAAAAGCAAAGCATGCCCAAGCTGCAAGCCACAACCACTGAACAACTTGGGATCAGAAACACCTTGGACTGACTCCTTGGATCCCACTCCCCCTAGAGGAACATCTGGCTCAGTCTTGAGATTCTGGGGAAAACTGGATCTGCCAGGAGTGGAGGCTGAACTAAGCAATATTGGGACAGTGGGACCTTGGGACTGCCTGCAGCCTGGCCAGGGAGGGGATGGGGAGTTGTGGAGAAGAGAGAATGACCTGATGTGGTGGGAGGGGGTAGGGACCTTGAATAAGGATATACAAGGATAGAAAGTGTGACTTCTTTGTTCATAATAATAAAATTAAAATAAATTAAAAAAAGGAAAAATGATAGAAAAAAACATGTTATATATAGGAAGTTCTAAAACAATGTGAGATAACGTGGCTCATAAGTACACTGGCTCTTGTGATCACTTCTAGCATGCGAGCAGAAGGCTGCTATTTCGAGTAGATTAGGCAAGGCTGTCTTCTAAGGAAAGAAATGATAATAGTGTGTTCAAATCAAGATAATAACATGTAAAAACTAACTTAATGTCTTTACTGATCTAATTTACATCGTTTAGTAAAAGTACGGCTCTTTCATTTTAGGACAAGGTAAAATACAAAAAGTTAAAAGCATAAACCAATCAACAAGAAGTGGCAAAAGGCAGATGTTCATGTAGGTATTAAGTAGAGTATAAACTGAGATTGTCAGAGGATCTTGGTTTGGAGAAAAGAAAAGCAGATGTGGTGTTAACAGGGAGTTTCTTATGACATTTAAGGCTAACTATATCTCCTTGAGTTGAGCTCCTGTGTGTTCATCAGAGACAAATGATAGCTCAACACTTTATAGGCATCTTTCAGCAATCCTTTGATCCTCAGTATGATATTGCTATGTAGACAACAAAACAGATGTGATGATATAAAGTTACAGAAAAAAAAACATGGAGGTTAGGTTATTTGAAATGGACACACTGTGTGTGAGAAAACAATCCTGCATATCCCTAAGTAGAAGTCAAATATGAGAAAGTCTACCCCACCACTATAGAACAGATTGCCAGAGGGTTAAATTTTTGATTATATGCTTAAAAGTACTCATTTACTTCTTGAAATAAATGGGGTGTAGTGGAGGCAGCAATTTCAATTAAATATCACTTTCCAGAAGCTCTATATTTATTTCCCAAATAAACTCTTAAAATAGTTATTACTATAAACTTATAGTATATAAATATAAAATCTCAAATATATTAGATGAAGAATACATAGCAGATAAAGGACAAAAGAATTTAAACAGATATTTTTATTTGCTGAAGTTTGTATAGTCTCTCATGCATAAAGCTAGGAAAGGGGATATGTAGATAGTGAATCTGTGTTTATATAAATATATTTCTTTTCTTTTTTCTGTACATCCATCTTTTTTACTTTTATTGTTTCTTTGTGGAGAGAACATTCAAAATTCCATTGCAGTTCTTTGTGGCTGGTGGAGGGCAGGGGCCATTCAGCTAAGGTAAGACTGAGGCTGTCTTTTATTACACCTGAGCCTAAATCTCAGCACTCCTCCAGTGATCTCAGGAATGTTAGCTTGTTGTTTGTCCAGCTTTTTATTCACTGTAAAGTTAGAAGCCCTTTCCAGCTCTTTCTCTCCACATCTCCACATTGAGAAGTTCCTTCCCACTGTTATCCTAGTTTCTCTACCACTAACAACCTCTGCACCACACTACATATCAAAATTCATGTTAAAGACATAAGGATCTGAGTTCATATGCCCACATGCAAAGCCAGGTGCATCTGGAAATGTTTGTAACTCCATGTTAGACAGCTCGCTGACCAGCCTGTCTAACCACATTTGGGAACTCCAGGTTCATTGAAAAATGCTCCCTCAAAAAGTAAGGGAAACAACTATTGAAGAAAACAGTGTTTATCTCTGGCTTATACACAGGCAGACATACATGTGCACAGGAATCTAGCATATATACATTCTCATATATACATATGTATATATATGTTCTCATATATATGTACATATGTATGAGTAATTTATTCTTCAATAATAGGAGACTTTCCTTTTAAAGGATTAAAATTTCACATTTAAAGCTTTCTTTTTTCTTTTCAATTCATTTTTGAATTTATTTAATTTATTTTTATCCATGTATCTTGTTGTTCAAATTCCCTTCCTTCTCCTGCCCCTCCCAGTCACTCTCTTCTTCCCATGTCCTTATCTCAACTCCAGTGAAGGCAGGAGGTCCTAAGGACCCAAGGAGGCTTAGTTCAGCATCCACTCCAGGAAAGTCCAATTTTCTCATCCTAATATCAAGACTGGGTTAGGTGTTCCTCTGGAGGAAATGGGCTCCAAGGTGCCAGTTCAAGATTCTTCAGATCGCAAGCAGTTTAGTGGTTGTGGTTTGCAGCTTGGGTGTGCTTTGATTTTTATTTAAAGTCCATTAGTGAGTGAGTACATTATCTTTTTATCCTGCTTATCTTTCTGGGTTTGTCCATCCATTTGCCTGTGAATTTTAGGATACTATTTTTTCTTATTGCTGAGTAGTATTCCAGATTTATATGTTATCATTTTTCTTTCTCTCAGCTTTATTATTCATTTTAAGTAAATTTGCCAATCTGTTCACTTACCAGTTGGTATTAGGCTAGATAAAATGGAAAGAAAAATTTGCATTGGATTTTCAAAATATTTTGTAAACTACATTTTTGGGAAAACATGGGTTCTTCGGGAAGAATCTATAATTTATCCCTGGAGGATTTGTAAAGTTCCTTTACATTACTTTAAAGCATATGATACAAAAGAGAACTAACTGAACAAATACAGATATACCAAGATAAGGCTTGGTGTTCTGAGAAAGTGTTGTTTGCACCATTGGGAGCCAGGAGGACTTGTCTTTCATTTTGGCATCAAATTTTAGAGGTGATCAGAGGCAACATTATGATGCTTTCTGTTTGTTTGTTTAAAATGACATTACATAAACACTTATGACCATGCTGCCCTGGAGATAGAAGTAATGTTGCTGAGTATAAGTTTTTTTTTTTTTCTGTTGAGGTGTTGTTGATCTTGTGGTTGAACATCTTGTAAAGTAGTTGCCCTGTTTGTATGCCCATGACATTTAAAATGCCTGTGATTTAGATATGGGATGGAATTTTAAAAGGTAACGATGCGATTAGGGGAAAGGGATGGCAGAGTTGGGGCTTCCATGTCTTCTAGAAGCCCCACTCCCTACACATTTCAGAACTGTTCCTCTCACTAACTAGTCAAAATATGTTCTCTCTCTCTCTCTCTCTCTCTCTCTCTCTCTCTCTCTCTCTCTCTCTCTCTCTCCACAAACACATTCTTCTTTATTTAAGCACATATATAATAATAGTCGAGAATATTCTTACAGTTCATTTCTGTTCATTGGCTTAGGTATTGCCTTTAGCTTCATAATTTTAACTCTGTAAGAAAATTGGCAAATGTGAGTCCTTAGCACAGGGTTCACCATTTTGGTGATTATCTAATAGAAGTTCATTACTACTGTCACTTCACTGTATTTATCCATAGGTTAATATCTAGGGGTGATCATTGGTAGCCACAGGAATAATCTGACCCAGAGACTAGTCTTCTCTGAATCTCCTTCAACTGCTTGCTTCTGTAAAAGCTCAGAACCTAACAGGCCAAATCTACAGTCATGTACTTTCTTATCTTAAATGTATTCTTCCTGCAGAATTTCACATGAGTTAAATACTCATGTTTACATAATTAAATTTTAGGTTCATTGTTTATAATCTTTGCCAGAATTTTTTTATAGCATTTGGTCCTTTTCTACACTGATATACTCAGATATAAAAGAAAAACCATGGAGGAATGAATAAGCAACAATGGCCAAGAAGACTCTTAGTTTTCTTGTTATTTTTTTCTGCTATAAAAGATACATCTAACAATCTTTCAACAATGATCCCTAAACCTCAGGTGGAGGAGTGTTTTGAGGATGTGTTTGTTGAGACTGGGGCCCATAACTTTGCCTGTTGATTGGTTGTGGTTTTCTGTAGTAGCCTTCAACTGTTACAGAGAAAAGTTTTCTTAATAGTGAGTGAAGCCTACTTTTATCTGTGGGAAACAAAAACAAAAACAAAAACAAAACACAAAAAAAACAAATGCTTATAGATTTTTACACAAGACGTTATACTCTTAAAGTTTCAATAACATGACCACTCAATTTTGAGCTCTACAAGGTCACTAATGACCCTGAAGAACTGGGTGTATAGCCCACGAGACCTCAACCTTACACAAAGAATGACAAGCAACTGAATGAAGAGGAAAGCAGGAGAAATAGGCCCCTTCACCAAAAGAGGGGAGCATATCAATGGATTTTACTGTGCTAAGCCATCATCCCTGAAACCACACATATAAGTAACATTATATCCACTAAATAAGTTGCATTTAGAAAAAAAATATATATATATATATACAGAATACAGAAGCATATATGCATGCAATATCAATTGCTGAAAAAAGAGTCCATGAATTTGAAAGAAAGCAGGTATGTTAAAGTTTAGAGAGTGGAAAGGAAAGAGAAAAATGTTGTGATTACATTACAACTTCCAAAGCAAATAGAGAAAAAGCATTCATGTAACTTTTATTCTTCTCTTGCTCCAACTTTAGCTTCTCTGCTAATGGGTAAGCAAGATCAATGCCTTAGAACCTTTGTTGATTATCTGCAGTGTTTGAGGCGCTATGCTCAACACTAAATATTACCTGCTTAAATGTTGAACATTGGAAATAAATATGAAAGATGAGTATACTGAAATATGAATAATAAAATAAAATTTAATTACAATGGGAAATCAGAGGAAAAATAGGTATCCTACTAGTAAACATGCCTAGCTATTTGTCAATCAAGGGCTAAGAATATTTGATATCAAATTGAGCAGAAGTCAAAATGCTTCAAGATTCATGAAGTAATGAAAACAAAAAGCTGAGCTACAACAGGGATTTGGATTGATACACGTTGTGATAAAGAACACAAGTTATTATGTCTTTACTTTCCTCTATCATTATATAATATGGTTATATTAAACAATGAAGGCTTAGCATTGTGGTTTTTGTCTATCTGTTGCTTAGTTTTGCTATGTAATGTGAGGGTGTAATGTCACTGTGCTTGCCAGCTCTATGAACTATTGTATTGGACTCAAATAATACTCTTACCTCAGCCTCCAAAGACAACATCATAGATCAACACCATCAAAGGTGGATGATGGTTTATTTTAACCTATAGCATAGCTTCATTGACTGATGGTCCTTTTTGCTGGCTTTTCAGTTAGAATCCAGTTAATTTCAGATATATTTAGACAGACTTGTTAGAATGCTAATGAAAATAGACATCACAGTTTTACTCTCAGAAGATATAAAAACAATGCCATTGAAGCAAACCTAAGCATGTCTTTCTCCACCTTTATAATGCAGCAGAGAAACTTTACTTAAGATTTCAGGGATATAATAAAATCAGATTTTTTTTCTACTCTTAGACTAGAACAGTATCTTTCTCTCACTATCTCATGCAATTGCAGTCTATATTTTAAACTCTCATGCATACAGGTACACAATAATACTACCTTGTTTCACTCACACACCAAAAGGTATGAGGGCAAATGAATGGGGAAAAGGAAGAGAGAGGGAGATAGAAATAAGTGAAACAGAGAGACACAGACTGAGAGAGATAAACTGGGGATGAGTTTGAGATATTGACAAGACAGTAGCTATACAAAAGACAATGAATGCATCTAAAACAGAGCAGCCAGTAGTTCTGGAATTTGGCTTTAAAGATACATTAATAAAGGTAACATTGTTTGAAAATATAATTTGCCCTGTTTGCTAAAATTACCGCTTGAATATTTAGACAGAGTAGAAATAAAAGATCTTTATCATAAACTGTACTTTGTGTTACATGTTAAAGTTGCAAATTTTCATTTTATATCAAAAACAACTAAAATCAATGATAAGTTTATTTCAGTTCACTATTAAGATGAGTAATGAATAATTGTCATTGATAAGTTTGTAGCTGGGAACTACCTACAAGGAAAGAATTCATAATTTTATGCTTTAAGAAATACCTTAGTCTTCAAATTAATGAATTGTTTTGTGTCAGATTTCGTTGTGAAAGAAATTTCATTTTCTGAATGTTGACATCAACTATAGACACGTAACCCAAGTAAATTCCTGATATGAGAATGACATAAAAATGTAACAATTTGTATTAAAAACAGATGAAAGCACATTACTTGAATTTACTAATGCATTCGTAACACAAGCTTTGCTGTTGTTAAAACAAATTTAACATCAACCAGTAGACATGTGACTAGAGTATTTGACAATTATTCTTTTATGTTATGCACAGTAGATAATTGGCTACTCTGTTAGTTTTCTTCCATGGAGAAAAAAAAGAACTGTGTGCTCCCTTGAGGTATGGCAGAAAATGTTTTCACATTCTCTCAGTATTCCAATCTTTAAAAATTTTAAATGACATAAAATTACATGTGTTATGGGCATAATGTGATGCCTTGGTACACACAATTGAAGTGTGATTCTATTTAGTTTTATTCATAAAAATCAAGAGTCAGATATTGGAGTAATAACCTGAAAGATCAGAGGAGCACAGGAGGAGCCGCCAGTAACTTCTTACCTTTCCAGATCCTCTGATGGAATGGGCCAAGATCCTGTCTCTATCTGTTACATATTCCTGTCTCCACTTCCAAAGTGCTGGAATTAAAGTTGTGTGACACCATTGCCTGGCCTCTATGGTTAACTAGTGACTAACTCCACCTTCTGATCTTCAGGCACGTTATATTTGTCAGAATACAAAATATCACACAACACACAATATCTTAAAGGAATCCTTCTCATTTACTTTTGCCAGCTTGCTAACATCACATAACCTTATCTACCTGATTTCCAGAGATCTGTGATGACTATGCCAATGAAGCACCCTTATTGGCCTTGTGAGTATAGAACAATAAGACTTTCTTTCCATATGCTTTTGATTATGCAGCATCTATAGGGAGTTGAGGCCAGACCAGAACCACTGGGAGTCATGTCACCACATGTTCCATTTGTCTAATGTATTGTCTCTAATAGAGTGTGTGTGTGTGCTGTTTTTCATGAACAGAACAGTAAGACCACCCCGGCGAAGTGATGGGTACCATTGGAAGCCTATTCTTTTAGAAAGCAAATCATATGGACTTTAATGTTTTTATTTATGATGAAAACATTTTGTTGTTGGATGCAATTCTGGTACAGTTGCATAGCATTGCCTCTTTGCTCAGAAAATATGTTCTTCTCCTGAAATAGCACCTGCTGGGGCTTTAAACAAATCAGAGCAATGGTATGTCTTTTCTATTTACTTATGCTCCTCAACTTTCAGTCCTGGGTTTGCATCAATAAGTGTATATTCACTATTTTCCTTTAGCCGTAATTTTAAAATCTTGGGTTATTAGGACAAATTGGAATAATACCTTTCAGAGAATACTAAAGAAAACATGAAAAAACTTCAAATAAAAAGTAAGGAAGGAGAGAAAGAAAGAGAGAAAGAAAGAAAATAAGTAAGTTAGAAAGAAAGAACATGCAAAGCAATGTGAAAAGTGAGATTTTTGAGTTGGCCCCAGAAAATCTTTATGGCTAAATTTCAGACCTCTCCAGGAGAGAAAACATGAAAATATAATAATATCTAATAGATGAGGAGCCTATTATGTGTCTGTCTATCTTTATCTTTTAGGAAGCTTATCAGTCAAAATACAAGTATCATAATTCTACAGGCAAAGTAACTGAGGTATGTTGTGATGATGGCTTGCAAAACCCTGAAAATAAATTAGTCTTTAGTCTCAGAACAGGAGTGTTTGCTTCCCATGGTTTATGAAACTTTCAGGATTCCTGACAAAGTTGTGAATTTTCTCCACAGAATATGTGTGCTTGTGTATGTTTCCCAGTCTAGGGTTATCTGTGCTTGCTAAAATGTTCTTGATGAATTTATGTGATTCTGACCTCCAGCCAGTCATCTATGGACTCTTAAAAAAAATCCTTGAACATCTGAGTATCAATTTCTACTTATCTGGCATAGTTCAAATTCAATGGAATCTTTGTTAGTTTTTGTTATATAATTAAAGGATCTGACAAATGGCAAGCAGCTCTATATCCATTCTAGACTTAAAACACCTGCAAAAACAATTCTGGGGTGCTAATTGCTAATTTGTTGAATTCACATGCTGAAATGTCTTTCACTAGGTGACGATATTAGCACACACCACACATAGGTCATAAGAATGGGACCCCTCACATATGGCAAGAGTGGTCTAATAAGGATCTAAAAGAATAGAGTGCATTTCTGTGGGGACCACATCAGAACCCCTATAACTAGAAGTCAGTATATTATTTCCATTTATCAGAATAATAGTAGTAGGCTACCATCTAAACCTATGCCCTATTTATCGACAGATTCCTGAACATTATTAATATGCTAAGTATGATATCCATTTCATAAATTAAAGCTAAGTTCTTCCTATAGCTTTAGTGCCACTATTGGACCAGTGGGAATATTTTTCCAGAAAAATTATAATATATAATATCTATTTATAGATGAATACTATTAATTACTTTTCTTCCTCAGTAGTATGCATGACAACTTCCATCATTATGAAAGCTAGCCAATAAAGAAAAGACTTCCAAGTCAAAAAAAAAGTCCCAATCAGACCTTGAATTGATCAGTGCTTGAGCTTGCACTGTTTAGCCTCTAGAATGAAGATAAAATAGGTTTTTGAATTTGTTTATTCATTTGTAGTAAGGTATAAAATTATAATATTTTTGTTAAGAGCACACAAATAGAATAAGGCAAGAAAGAAGAGGTTTCTTGAGGAGAGGTTCTTATGGGACCAGCATTTAGGAAATCAAACTGGCAGGAAAGGTCAGAGGAGAGAGAGAGAGAGAGATACAGAGATGCAGAGAAAGAGAGAGACAAATAAAGAGAGGCAAGGAAAAAGGGAAAAATTAAACTATAGACAAGAAACACATGGACTTTAATCTTGATAATATTTGGTCTAATAATCATACTTTGTGATTCATAGAACAAGCTCTGGTGTTAGACTCTGGATAATTATCTGGCTGCACTAGTGCATGAGATTGGGCAACGTAATTTCTTTTGTTTAGTGTTTATATAGAGAATGAAAATTGAAATAGTACTTCATAAGTTTTCATGCTAATTTAAATGATTTAAAGGACTGGAAACAATAAGTGATCTGTAATTGTAAGCTAATATTAGAAAGGAATAGCAATAAAAGGCAGATAATTTAAAATGACAAAAATATTTTACAACCTTAGGTCAATTCCTAAATTATTATTACTATTTTTTATGTTTTTATATCCAAGCAAAGCTATTTATAAAATCCAAGTATGTACCACATGAATAAGAGAAGAAGGAGGTTGGGACAGGAAAAAGAATCTTTAGGGAAGAAAAAATTCTGATTAGATAATTTATGAGAAACACTTCCTTTGTTTAGAAGGATGTAGATGAAAAAGGGCCAGTTAATTTGATCTAGTTAAGACCCTATAAATTTGAGTTTTTCATAGTGAAGCTACTCTCTTGTATGGGGTAGGATGGCATGGTATGAGATCATATGGGGTGGGATGGGGTGGTGTGACAGTGGGTGTTTTATCTTGCAAAATATGATGTCAAATCTAAGATCATTTTGTTTTGTCTCTCTTGCTTTCATTTCAATTTTTTGGACACAATGTTCCTAAAGATTAGTAATTATGTATTTGATGGCATAGGAAAGAGTTGTTTTACTCCATTAATTCCAAAGGTGGTGACTTGAAGTTATTCTATGTGAGTGCTCTGTTCCTAGCCAGTGCCTAGTAGTATCCTACTGGCCCAGAGCATAGTCAACAAGTCAGCCGAGGAACCATCATTAGCGAGGGCAACCTGAATTGTCCCTTCAGTATGTACTCTATGAAATAGGATGCAAATGGTGGTAGGCAAAACTCATCTCAGCATGGATTTATACATTTTTTAATGTTAAAATTTGGAATTAAGCAATTCTTGTTTTAATAGTGAATTAACAATAAGTGATTACTTAGTAGACATTTTAATGTCAGAGTGCTTCCATCTGTAAGATTGAAAGGTATTTATCTTCTTTAGAGTTAAAAATGTCAGTAGTTTAAGAGAAAGAAGTATCAGTATATTTTAGAGATCTCTGCTAATAAATAAGTAAAATTAATGTTTTCTTAACACAAGAGTGAGTTTTTCTCTCACCAGGCATGAGAGAGAATAGATAATTGTGATCTACACATTCACTAATTATACAAGGAAGACATTCAAACCCAGTGTGATGGCTGTTTATTTTGGTTACATTGTATATTTAATAAAATTAATAGAATCTCACTAAAAGATGTAAAGTGTATAAGTTTGAGAGATATTAAAAGTTAGCTTTAAAGTGGTAATGCAAGTTAAATAAAAAGTGAATTAGCTTCAATTCTTTTGACTCATCAAAATAGGATAAATAATCAAATATTTTCTTTGAATTTATCAATTATTAATGGACTGGACATGACTAATGTAATTATTGCTTGTACACTTAGTATATAGTTTTTGTACTTAATGTATATAGTTCTGCTTATATTAGTTATAACCTTTTTTATTTTTGACACAAAAGGGAATATGTACTAATTTGCTGAACATAAAATTAGTCTGGAATATCAGAGGACAGAGCCATCGTTTTAGCCTCTTGCTGCTGTTTTGTTTTGTTTTTGAGACAGGGTATTTTGGGTAGTAGTTCTGATTGTCCTAGAACTTGCTTTGTAGACCAGGCTGACCTAGAACTCACAGAGATCCTTTTGCCTCTGCCTCCCATGTGCTGGGACTAATGGCACATAACTGCTTGGCTGTTAGGCCTTGAATCTACAGAGATCCAGAGGGGTCTCTGTTCCCTAAATTATGGGATTAAAGGTATGGGTGGGTCACCATTCCCTGTCATTTGTGGGTTGGCTCTGGGTGGTTCTGTCCCTCTTGGTTATGGGTGGTTTGGCTTTTTTTTTAAGTTTATCTGTTATTAAATATACAATATATCACCACAGTTCTTGGTTGTCAGCTTGGCTACATCTGAAAATAACTAAAGCTCAAATCTCTGAGGACATATATGAGAGAAACTTAGTGAATTCATTTGAAGTTTGGAAGACCCACTTCTAATTTGGACCTTATGAGGTGAGTAGATCCACTTTAAATCTGGACCACCCTTTCTGCTGCCAGCCTATGTAAAAGACATGGAAAGGGAATTTCTCGTTCTCTCTCTCTTTGCCCCTCACTATCAAGCCCTTTTCTTTACTAGAATTAGAGCCCATTTCTTCAAGATTCCAGCATATAATGAAAACCATCTATAATATCCAGCCCTGTAGACTGAGGAACTACTAGATTCTTGAATCTTCCCCTGCTGAACAATAATTGTAAGACTAACTGAATCATAGTCTGTAAGCCAGCCTAATAAATCTCACAAATCTTACAATTCTATAACTTCTGTTCCCCTAGAGAACCTTGACCAATACACTCAGCAAATACAAATGACTGCACAAATACTCACACAATATCCCTGGCTAGGTCTCCAACCAAGAGTGAAGGTGGTACCTAGACAGGACTTCTCCTATAATCAAATTAATAACCATCCTAAGTGTCATCACAGAACTTATATTCAACAGTGAATTGAGGCAGAGGCAGAGATACATGGCTGAGCACTGGTCTAAGCTCCTGATTCAGCTGAGAACAGAGGAGGAGAGTCTGTCTATATGAGCAAGGGGATAGGAATTACGGAGGAAAATTCTCACAGTGATGGCTGTCTGAAGCTCCGGGGAGCTCACTGAATCAAGAGAAGCCACTAGGGAACCATCTGGAAAAGTAGCTAGGACCTCCAAGAATAGGCAACTGTGGATTGACATGGGAAGCATGTGGAGCTTTGAGGGGAAGAATCAGACTGTGTTTCTGTGTATGTGCTGGAAGCTTGGAGTCTTGATATTAGGATGAGGAAATTGGATTTGCCTAGAGTGGATGACCCATGCTGAGCTGATCCACTTGTGGACTTCTTGCCCTTTTGGGGGAGGGCATGGGGAATTGGGCAGGTGGGAGGCTAAAGACTGACTGGGAGGATTTGGGAAGAGGGAAGGGAGGGGGAGCAAGGGGATACATGGATAAAAAAGACTTATATGTGTGTATGTATGTATTCTTGAGTGTACAAAGGAGTGGTCTGTTGCATAATTATCAATCCCATGTGCCTTTTCCTGGCCTCTGTTACTTTTTTGTTTTTATTTTTTTAGTAACGTTCTACTCTGATCTGACAGATTTTGTTGTATTTAATTTATTTTTCTTTATTATTATTTTCCTTTAGAGGGTTAGTATGTTTATTTTCTAATGAGAAATAGAAAAGGTTAAGTAGACAGTAAGGAGAGGAGAAACCTAATTGAGTATATTATGCAAGAAAAATATGTTTTCAATAAGAGAAAAGCAATTGAACTAGAGAGTTTCTAGCATGCGTTAGAGCACCGTCCATCTGAACTGTGATGAGGGATAGTTTGCCATTTGCTTTGAAAGGGAATTCTATGTTTGTGTCCTAGTAGTCTCTACTTACCAAAATTCTTGCTAGCCTTTGTTTCTCTTAAACATTTTCTAAAGCCCTATATAAAGTTAAGACATTGAAAGAAATCATTCTACAAAATAAACTTTTAAAAGTTATCTTACCCAGAAAAATATCTTATTTTGAATATTTATTTAACTCATTGTTTTATTTAAAAGATATGACTTCGGTAAGAAAGAAAACATTAAAAAAAAAATCTACTTGCTGTAGAGGACCACAGTTCAGTTGCCAGAACTCACATAGTGGCTCACAGCCATCTGCCACTCCAGTTCTAAGGAATATGTACACCTTTTCTGATCTCACTTAGCATCAGGAATACAGGAATATATGTTATGCACATATATACACTTAGTCAAAACACAAAAAATAAATATAAACAAATTCTTTTAAAAACACAAGATGAGCAGCATAATTTCTGCATATAGACTAATTTCTCCATGATCTAGTAACTATTAGTTTATGATAACCAAGCACAGGTGAACCGCCTTATATGAAACTCTATATACCATATGTGGGAGGGGGGAGTCATATATAGAAGGGAATTATATACTCTATAGAAATGTATACTTTAATGCTGTAGGATTAACAACTTTTGTACATTGTAAATATTTGTCATTCTTACTGTTTTAAGAAAATGCTGATTGGCCAGATGGTATACAGGAAGTATTGGCAGGGCTACCAGACTAAGAAAATCTGGGAGGAGGAAGAACAGAGCAGTTATGACAACAGCTATAGAGGAAAGAAGATGAAAATGCTCTGAGAAAGGGTACTAGCCATGGATTACTTTAAAAGTAAGTTAGCAAGTAACATCCTGAGCCATAGGTCAAACAGCATGTAATTAATATAAGACTTTGTGTGATTATTTGGGACTGCTAGTATGTATTTTGGGGCTAGGCTGGCCACAAACTTGTATACTACACCTTAATATGAATTACCAAAGAATTTTTAGAAAACAGAAATATTGATGTTCAAAAAACCTCATGTAGCTTTGACCTAAATATTATCTACATGCTCCTCAATTAGAGTGAGTAGAGCACATAAAGATTATGGATACTGTTAGTCTTGAAAGAGAAACTAGTTCATGTGAGGAGTTGAAAGTCATGTGAATGCCTGAGTCACTTCCATCTCTTGTCATCCTGTTTCACAGGTCAATATGTCCCCAGTGAGTTCAGTGTATATGGGTAATGTCTGCATGGACTTTGTTTCTTATTTGAAGTATATTATTCTTAGCAAAATGTCACCAGCCAATGAGGCTTATATTCCAAATTGTAAGTGGAGGGGCCTGATTTCAAGCCATCTCCATTCTTTGGATCCAATGGATTGTTGCAAACCAAAATGAACAGTGAGAATAAAGCTTCTTCTACTCACACAATCACTACAGGAGAAACTGAACCAGTCACTAGGCATCACTAATTTTGCTCATAAATTATAAAATCTATTAATTGGTGATCTAAATCCCAGGGAGAAAAGACAAAGAGTGATGAGCATGCGAGCAAGAGTCTCAGTTGCTGCAAGCTTAGCAGGACATGGCTTATGACTGTCCCTTTCTGTCCTTTGATTACAGCTAATGCTTCCTAGGCACTTTTCTTTCACTGATTCTTGCTCAGCATCCCAAGCAGTGATTCTTAGAGACAAGTTTTGTCATTTTGCTTTCATGAGGCTTACAAAACTCAGAGAAGATCAAGACTGCCTAAATCCCTTTCATACATACATGGGAATGGGGTTTTCTGGTGTTGAAACACAAGTCATTGATTTTCTACTTACATTCTGGTTAAACATCAAGCCTTTCTGTGTTTCTAGAGCAGCTACATCAAAGTAACCAGATAATAAAGACTCTCTCTTTGTAAGTCTGTGAATGCTTCACATAGTAAAGGGAAACTGATCTGTTACCAGAAAGATTAGAGATGCTTTTATAGTTTTCTTTCTCTTTATTCTGTTTTACTTGAATTTTTATGATTATTTTAATTTTTACTTTTTAACTTAATAGTTTTTGAAATTAAAATTATGTTTTTGATTCACCCTTTCTCCCTCCATGTCTTTTGTTATACTAATTTGTTTTTCAAATTTATGGCCTTTTTAGTTTTTATATGTATATTCCTAAATATATAAATGTAACCTGATCCTTCCATATAAAGTTACTTCAACGTATGAGATTTTAAGGATAATCTTTTAGTAGCGGGTAAATAACTTGGGGAGGCTGAGAATGAGAATAGTATTCTTACCCTTGGAAGAGTCCTCACCCAATTGAATTCATTGAAAAAATTGATTATTATTATTGTGGGTATAGGGTGTGTGTGAGAGTGAAAATATGTCTTGTACTAGGGTGTGCCTGGGGTCAAAGGGCAACTTTTGGAAGTCAGTTCTCTTCTACTGCATGTTCCAGGGATCCTGCTGAAGTTGGCAGCTGGATATTGAAGCAAGCAGTTTTATTTTTTAATTTATTTTCTTTGTTTGGAATTAAAAATAATGATTGATTATTTGGGAATCTCAGATCATGCACCGTGACTAAATTCAACCTCAGTCTTCACATATATGTTTCCTCATGACCTCTCCTTTCCCCAAAAAACGTCCACTTGTATTGTCCATATATTCACTGTACCACAGTCAAATCCCTAGTAGCCAGCTCCTCAAAGGGGGATGAGTTGCTTTATACCTGCATCTATACCAGAAGCCATCAGCTGAAGAAAGCTATTTTATAGCCACAATGGAATGGAATTAGCTCTTTTGTTGACATTTATTTATTTAAAAGTTTTTTGTTTGTTTGTTTTTTTACATACCAACCACAGTTCCCCTTTCTTCCCCTCCTCCCACTTAATCCCCAGCTCCTCCCCCATCCCCATCTACTCCTCAAAGAGGATAAAGCCTCCCATGTGGAGTCAAAAAGTCTGGGATATCAAGTTGATGAAAGACCAAGCCCCTCCTCTGTGTATCAAGGCCAAGCAAGGTGTCCTTCCATAGGGAATAGGTTCCAAAAAGCTAGTTCATGCACTAGAAATAAATCCTGGTCGCCTTGCCAGAGGACTCACAAACTGCCCAAGCCACACAACTATCATCCACATTCAGAGGCCTGAATTCAGTTCCATGCAGGTTTCCCAGCTGTTAGTTCAGCCTCAGTGAAATCCCAGTAGCTTTGGTCAGCTGTCTCTGTGGGTTTTCCCATCATGGTCTTGATACCTTTGATTGTACAATTCCTCCTCCCTCTGTTTGACTGGACTGGAAGCCTGACCCAGTGCTTATCTGTGGATTGATCTCTGCATATGCTTCCATCAGTTGCTGGATAAACATTCTATGCTAGCAATAAGGGAATTAGGATGATTATTAATTTGATTACAGTGGAAGGCCACTTCAGGCATGCTCTTCACTATTGTTTGCAGTCTTAGCTGGGGTCATCCTTGAAGATTCCTGGGGATTTCTGTAGTACCAGGTTTCTTCTTAAGCCCTAAATTGCTTCCTTTGTCAAGATAAACTATTTGGTTGTTCTCCTTCTCTGTTCTTCCCAAATCTACCATCCTGTTTCCTCATGTTCTCTTTCCACCTCCCCTTACACCCCACTCATGCTCCCAATTTACTCAAAAGATGTTATCTATTTCCTACTCCCAGGGAATCTACTGAACTTAAGGAACTAGACATCAAAATACTGAATAATCCAAGTAAAAAAATAAGTACAGTCCTAAACAGGGAATTCTCAATAGACAAATTTTAAATGATCAAAAGATACTTAAAGAATTGCTCAAATCTGTAGCCATTAGAAAAATGCAAATGAAAACAATTCTGAGATAGCATCTTACATCAGTCAGAATGACTAAGTTTAAAACACTGATGACAGCCTATGCTAAAGGGGATGTGGAACAAGGGGAACACTTCTCCATTGCTGGTGGGAATAGAAACTTGTATAACCACTTGGGAAATCAGTATGATAATTTCTTATAAAACTGCGAATCAATTCACCATATGATCCAGAATATCACTCTTGGGTACACACCCAAAGGATGCACATTCACATCACAAGGACATTTGCTCATCTATGTTCATAGCATCATTAGTTGTAATAGCCAGAACCTGAAAACAACCTAGATGCTCCTCAACTAAAGAATGGATTAAAAACTTGTGGTACATTTGCACAATGGAGTATAATGCAGCAGTAAAACAAATAACATCTTGAAATTTGCAGGCAAATGGATGGAACAAGAAAAAAAATCACCTAGTGAGGTAAATCCAGAAAGACAAACATGATACATACTCACTCATAAGTGGATATTAGACATAAAGCATATAATAACCAGGTTATAATCTACACCCCAAGAGAAGCTAAGTAAGCAGTAGGACCCTAAGAGAGGATAAAACAGTTTTAAATGCAGAAACATCCTATTGCCCCTTCTATTCCTCTTATGGTTAAGAAAAAAAATTAGAGAAAAAGTCAGTCATCAGTGATTTGTTATTCATAGTTTATTAAAATGCTCCCTCCTTCCCACTCCATTGAGTCTAAGCCTCTGCTTCCTGAGAACTAAATATTTAACAGTAAGTTCATAGAGGACAGGAACCTGGAGAGAGAAATCTCTGTAAGCAGACCAGAAGTACAGGTAGAGCTGCCACACCAAGAGGATTCTTAAAAGAGGAAAGTCAGAGAAGCAGATGCCAGCCAGATGTAGAGGAATCAAGAAGAGAATGCTGCTCTGAGAAAAGGTGCTAAGCCATTTATCTGAATATAAATGTAATTATGGGTTAATTTAAACATAAGATCTAGTCAGTAATTTTGCCTGAACTACTGGCCCAGCATTTACTGTAAATTAAGCCTCTGAGTCAGTTATTTAGAAGGTGGCTGGTGGATTCTTGAGAGTTTCTAGCAGGACAGAAACTTCTGACTACATGTCTTTTTTATTATTCTCATTTTGCTTTCTGTATAATTTTATCCTTTCAATTAGATTACAACTTCCTTCAGGATAGGGTTTAAAGAAACATTCATGATGTGGCTGCTCATATTTAATTTTTATAGCTTTAGTATTGTAAAGTTATTTTATGATCTATAAAATAATGTAAATCCATATTTTAAATATTTTGGCTAGATCAAACTTATTTTTCAGAAATGCATGTTGTGGAATTTTTATATGGTAGATTTTCATAAGTAAATATGGATTTTTCTCAAAATATACTTTATACAGAAAAAATAAAAAATATAATTTTTTAACTGCCTAGAATGAATAGTGTAGCGGGAAATCATGGACTGTACAGGTGTGGGGGTTGCAGCAGAACGCAGGGCTGGGAGGGGCATGGTCGCTGAGACGGCACCTCGAGAGATGGAAGCGGAGCGCTCACAGGGAGGCGGGGCTTCCGGTCAGTGGAGGCGAGGTTACGGGTCGGCACGGCGGCTTGGCGCGTTGCTAAAACCTCCTTTTGTAAGTGATTCTAACAAAATAAACCTCATTTAAAACATACCTCTTGGCAGCGGGTTTTTACCGTGATAGAATAGAAAAATGCTACTCAGGTTGTGGGTATGATTTTTTTTTTTTTTATTCTAGTAAAACATTCTTTTACTCTGGCCCTCCTCCCCACTCCATTGAGTCTAAGCCTCTGCTTCCTGAGAACTAAATATTTAACAGTAAGTTCATAGAGGACAGGAACCTGGGGAGAGAAATCTCTGTTTGAAGAACTTTCTCAAAGTTCTTTTTACTTATCCTTAATCAAGAAGTACTAGTTTCTTTGAATTGCTCTATTCTTTCTTCTAGGAAGCTTCCCCTGGATATTGCACACCAAGGTACCAGTATACTTCTTCTACTTCTTTGTTTTGAAGTCATATTTTAGTTTGTTTGCAGCACTCTTATTACATGATTGACAGCTATTTCCAGCTGGAAGCTTTCTGGGCAAACTTTGATAGCAGAGACTATTCACAGACATGAAGTCTATGCAAGGAAATATGAAAGTTTACAATTGAGTGAAAAGTGAGGGTTCCACCCTGGAGCCACCAGTTCCTGGTGCCACTAAATATTTTTTGGACATCACTCAAATGCCCAGGTGCTACCTTCAATACTTGCATTTTTATTTCCTCCTAGATCCCAAAACTTCAGGAAAGTTTTGCTAACACATAATATTCTTTTTATTAATAGTTTTTTAATGGGCCTAGATTGATCTATCTTATATTTTAAGATATCTGCATTCCAGGGGCAATATCCTAATCTTTACTCCAGATGTTCAATATAGTAAACTCAAATCTCAGGTGCTCTGACTATCCCTGGTACTTTTAAGGACTTTGCAAAACTACCTTTCTCACTGAGCATGGTAATATATGTCTTTAATCCTAGTATCCAGAAGGCAGAGGCAGGCAGGTCTCTGTGTGTTTGAGGCCAGGTCACATGCTGTGCTGACTGGAGCTCCATCGAGGATAGAGTGAGCAGAGGACATGTTGGGGTGGGCCAAATGTGAATGGAAGCCCTTACTCGGTGAAATGAGATACCATTACTGAGGCCATGTGAGAATGGTCCCAGATGCTTCAATCCCCAGGGTATCCCCTGGGTTAAGCATGATTAAAATTACCAAGTTATCACACTCTCCCATTGGCTTAGAGGATGGGGGTCAAAGGACACATTGCCTTAAAAACTAAGTCTGAGAGATAAGGATCCATAAAATGTGAGTAAACCATAACTCAGTAGTGGGGTTTAGGGAAAAGTAGCTAGTCAAAGAAACCCACCCTCTATTTAAGACATAGGCCAGTGAAATCATTTATGCCTGAACCTAGAACTATAAAGAAATGTGCACTGATGCTGAAACCAGCAGCAAAGAAACACACTGACCCTAGAATCAGATTCAGTGAAAGAAATATGCCCTGGCCCTGAAATTAGAGCCCCAAAATCTGCCCCACCCCCAACAAGTCAGTATCAAATCAGGGTAAAAAGGTTTAAAAAAAAATCTAAGCCCCACCCTTAAAGTCTCCTCCGCCCCAATAAGCCCTATATAAGCCCCACCCAGCAGCTCTTTCCCCACTGGCTTCTCCCACTCCAGGCTGAGTAATCTTCTCTCCTGAATCCTTCTCTCCCAAAGAAGCTCTTGAATGGAGGTTTGGGTGAAGATCTTTCACCAGAGCAACAGCAGAGACAGAGCCTGGATGCAGAACAGCTGAGGGAGCACAACTGTAACACTTTCGCTGGGGGTGGGGCGGTGACTTCCTTGACTGGCGTGAGTGGTTATACTCCCTGAAGGGAGAAAAGTGGAAGGGAAGCAAAGCTGTAACACTTCTGCAGAAGAAGCCTTCCTGCAGTGGAGCAGTGTTGTTACACTCTGGGAAACTGGAGCGGGACTGTAGCAACTTCGCTGGCACCTGAATTGAAGGGCTCTAAATTTACTTGTTTTTGTAACAAAATTTGGATCCAATACCCCCTAGATAATCAATTTAATGCCCACATAATGACACCCTAGATCACAATATTTTACAGGACCTTTACAATTACTGAGAACAATCAGGAAACTAGAAAGGGATTCTCCTTTTCTTACATTCAAGCTTTCCCTTTTCTATACTCCAAGCCCCGTTTGTTTTTTATCTGGCTTTCCCCGCTCCACACATACTGTGGAAATGCCCTGCCTTGGATCTGTAAGCTTCTCTTAAAGTTGGAGCGGAGGCTGGGCCTGGTAGGGAGAGAAAGCAAAAGAGTAACTCAACTACAGCAGCTACATGGCTGGCACACACTATCCATTCCCTCTTGCAGTGACCTCTGTGTCTAGGGTTCAGAAATTCCTATCTTAGGCTTTCTTTGCTAACTTACTGGACTCAGTTTTGTTGGGATTCAAGTATGAGTGGCACTGGACCATTATTTCAGGCTGTCTCACTTTAAGGAAAGGCTGGCTCTGGAGTTAGGGAGTGGCTCCCTTCCTCTAGATGCAAGCATGCTTGTCTAAAAAGTTTTCCTCCAGATCAATGTCTCATAAGGAGAACCACTGCTACGTGACAGAAAGGAGAGCAAAACAAAATAACGTGACAGATTATTCCCATTGGGGACTTGATACTCATCTCTTGGGCATTTCTTTTGTTCTCTCTAAATCTTTTGTCTCAAAGATAAGCAGGGGATGTACTCACTCATCAGTGGACTCTAAACAAACAAACAAACAAACAAGAAAAAAGCCAAGCATGCCCAAGTTTCAAACCACAACCACTGAACAGCTTGGGATCAGAAACACCCTGGACTGACACCTTGGATCCCACTCCACCTATAGGAACACCCGACTCACTCTTGAGGGAGGGGGGAGAAAACTGCATCTTCCAGGAGTGGAGACTGAACTAAGAAATATTGGGTCAGTGGGACCATGGGATTGTCTACTGCCTGGCCAGGGAGGGGATGGGGAGTTGTGGAGAAGAAAGAATGATCTGATGTGGCGGAAGAGGGAAGGGACCTTGAATAAGGATATACAAGGTTAGAAAGTGTGACTTCTTTGTTCATAATAATAATAATAAAAAAAGTTTAAAAAAAGATCTGTAAGCATATTGGCTAAGGTTACAAATCTGAGAAACCTGCAGTGCTAGGGTTAATAGCTAAAAATCTATACTTAGGCAATTTTAAAGGAATCATATAATGTGATGCCATTTTTGTATACACCAACCAAGAAGGAAGAAATTCCTAGCTATAAAACCCAAACCAGACAGTTCCTCCACTATTATCTATCACACTAGTGAACTTCCCCTTATCAACCTCAACCAGTAGTCCTTTTTATTCTTCTCTTTTATTTCTCTTTTTTCTCCTCAGCTTCAGGCTGCCCACCCAGTCAGTGGCATTAAAGCAGAGAACTCCACTATTACTTATAAGGCTTTGCATGTATAAAAAACTATTGCATATCCAATATCCAAGAAGCATCCTAGCTAAATATAGTTTATAACTTACCTCCTAGATGGTTTTCACAAGGTTGCCCCTAAGGCAGTAAATTATAACAATGGGATCATCTAGGCAATATACCAATCTGGGTCCTGAGATGCCACTTGAGAAGCAAGTCCTTATGACCTATTTCTTCCAGAATTTCTCTGATTTAAGCATCTAGAAAGGGGAGCTCTGTCTCCATAGGCAGAAGTCTTAACTGTGGCCTTCAAGGTATACCATGGCAGAGATGAAAAAGCCTCAAAACAAAAATACCTGATGATAGCTACGGCTTCTCAACCAGCCAGAGCAAAGGACTAGGCTCCCTAGCCTCCAATAGGCCAAGGGACTTCTACTTCCTTCCTTTAAATGTGGTCAAGAGGATTACTGGGCCTGGGCTTGTCCCAAACTTCATAAACCACCCAGATCATGTCAAGGTGCCATCAAGAAGGCCACTGAAATGTTGATTATCCCCATGACCCTGGTGGCAGAAGGACATAAATCCCAGATCATCCTTCAGTTCACCTTGGCCTGGCCATGGATAACTGTGGGGGCCTGGCCTCCCTTGACCTGACCACTGTCATTTCCAACAGGGAGCCTCAGATAGTCATTACAGTAACAGAGCAATTCATCTGCTACTTCTGGACACTGGAGCAACTTTTTCAGCCCTAAAGGAGTTCTGGGGACCCAAGACCCATTTCTTCTCAATATTCTATTGTCAGAGTAAGGAGACAGCTTATCAGACCCTAGTACTTAGCTGTATCTTTGCCGGTATTTCTCTTATCCATTCCTTTCTAGTGATACCAACCTGCCCTATCCTCTTGCTGGGAAGGGACCTCCTAGCCAGAGTGGGAGCCTCTAGTTCTTTTGTTCACCCATTCATTTGACTCCAAACTAACCAGCCATATCCCTCCTCCTCCAAACCACACAATCTGACTCTTTGCCCTTACTGTCTTCTTATATAGATCTCTAGGTATGGAATACCCAAAACTACCCTGTAGAGAGCTGCCTGCTGCTGTGCCCTAAAGATGGTGCTGATTTCTGGCCTCCACCCCCCCCCCCCCCCGTGGGTGAGTGCTCTCTTTTGATAAACAACTCCTTATTTGGCTTGAGCCTGGGGCGTGGTTTGCTGTTGTGTATGTGGACCTATGAGCTATGCCCACGTGGCTTATTGGGATTGGATGCCCTGAGAGTATTAGTCATTGAGCGTGGTTTCCCCGGGCAGAGGGGAGGAGAAGAACAAAGAGAGAACAATTGTAAAGGTCCTGAATAAACTGCTGAAAGAAGATCCTGGGTGTTGCGCTTTCCTTGCTGGCAAGGTTGTGCATGACACTACCCTATAGCCAAACATCTCTCCGCTTATTATTCAATTACAAATCTCACCAGGCATAATATCTATCCACTCTCTCCAAAGCCTCAGGGAACTAAAGCCTCTCATCTCTGACCTGAGAAAGAATATTCTGCTCCACACTTCTCCCTTTAATATTCTATACTCACATTATAAAAAAACCAAACCAAACAATGGAACCTACCACTTGGTTTAGGATCTCTGACTTATTAACTCAGCAGCAATTTCCCTTTGCCCCATGGAACCCTTGTCTAAACATTTTAAGTGACTAAAATACGTCAGCTGCATCTTCACACACTCATACAGGAATGTACAAGTGCTAGAAAGGTTCAAAAATGTGTAGGCTTAAATAATCACTGAGGATAACTTAGGTTCTGAGGGTCTAAGAAAATGTTGTGTAAAGATATGAAAGCTTCAGTAAGTTTTGAAGGTCAATGAAAGTTTTGAAGGTATAAAAAGTATCACAGGATATAATAAAGTGATTTAGGGCATGTACATTAAAGGTCTGAAGGTTCAGGAAAGTGACAGGATGGTAGGAAATATTTCAGATTTCTTTCCCTTCTATACTATTGTTAAATATATACCTAATGGTTCAACAAGACTACCTGCAGAGTGGGATCTGGTGACTGCTCATTATCTAATCACAAAAAGGTACTTATTCCTATAATTCCAAGTATCATTTCCAAAGCACCTACCTGCTATGCTTGCTTTTTCTTTGGTCAAACTAGAGAGTATTGTCAGTACTATCCAGAATCTTATGAAGGCTATTCTTATTGGTCCTACAGGAGACATATATATATTCAGGAAAGTACTTTACTTTTTGTGCAGAATAGAGAATTTTTATATTCTAATTTTAATATTTTCCCATATGGGAGACAAGAGTTTCTGGCAAACTTTACTGTGTTGCTAATCCTATCTTCTTGTCATACCATTTCTTGTTCCAGACATTAACTTCTGCATATCAGTTATTAAATAATGCCTTCCCTGACCACTGAATGCTGATTGTGAATCCCTCCTGGGTCAAGCTCATGACCACCATTGTTTTATTAGACTTTCTTACCTGGCCTCCTGTTAATTGCCCTGAGTCAAATACCACTACCATCCCTTATTTTTCCCACATCTCTTGCTTTGGTTTCAAAGTTATTTAACTCCTCAGGAACACCTTATGGACACCATGGACAATTTAATGTCCCTGGCCAGTGGATCACTGATAGTATAATATGGAACTTGATGCTACCCTTTTTAACCTCCTCTTCCATCTTTTCTTAATTTTAATAGCTACATATTCCTCTATAAATTCTTGTCTAGATTCCTCCAACAACATATTTAAAGTATTTCTAACTAGACTTTCACCAGTTTCTGTTATAGAAATACCAGGCTCAGTAATGGAGCCAGAGACCTAGTTACATCCTGATGATGAAGAACAAGATTGCCCCAAGAACCTCAGCACCTCAATTAAGCCAGTAAGAACCACAACACCCCAATTCAGCAGGAAGTAGATGTTATGATAACATCACCCCCCTTTCCAAATCCCAGGTGTTTTATTAATAAACAAAGAATAGTTGGCCACTTTTCCCTGTGGGGCAGGGGAGGGACTGAAATGGATATCAGAAACAAATAGGAGCCTGGGAGGGGGGATTATTGGTTCTCAGGGATAATCTGTAACAGCAACACATTATGTTATGATATCATTTATTCTGTGGCTGGCAGCAGGTGGAATAAATGGTGGTGGCCCTTGCCCCATGCAGCATGGTGAGAGACATTTAGACTGAGCTCACATGGAGAGACTTTATTATAAGGGGGAAGAGAGACTGATAAATAGAGGAAGAGAGAGAAGAAGAGGTAGAGAGAGAGGAGAATTAGAGATGCCTGATCTCTGGCAAGGTGGGGAGAAGGAAGGAACAAAAAGAGAGAAGGGACGGAAGATGGAGAGCCTTTTTAAATGGAGTTTGACATGAGAACACTGGATGTGCCTGGCTAATTGCCATTGAACAGGACTTCAGGAAGTGGGATAGAATCCTAAAACCCCTATTAATTCAATCAACAGGTCTTATTCAGTACCAATTCCATTAGCTGCGAGTTCAGACATTATCCCTTGGAAGAATGACTCTTAACAGTGCTAAATCAAGTTTGTAAAAGTGAAGTACAACAATGGGAAAGTAGTCATTAATTTTTATGAACCTAATTTTATTATTTATATAATTATGAAATGATATATAACTCAAGGTACTTTATAAGGGCACTGAGCACTTAGGTGTGTAGTACTCATAGCATTTATAGTACTTAGCATATAGGGAACCACCAGTAAATGAAATACACTCACCAACATGATCAAACCACCTAGAAATGTGACTTTTTAGTTTGTCATTATGCAACAGAGATAAGCAAAGTAAAGAGTTTTGCATCAGGTATCCAAGGAAACAGATAGGGTTTGCATAGTGACCCTTCTAGATTTTACTGTAAATCATTTCACAGTAGTGTATCTTATGGTTTGTGACACTGAAAGCCAATTTCTATTCTGGAGTTTAGGTTAACAGTTACTCAGAATGTTTGTACAACATTAAACTTCCTAATCCCAGGGAGATATTAACTCTAATAATCAAGTTTGCATTTCCTTTCTTTTAGTCAAGGTGACATTTTGTAGCTTAGGTTGTACTGAAAGTTACTCAACAGCCCAGGATATCGTAGAATTTATGTGGTTTTTTTTTTCTGCCTCAAATTTTCACAGTATTTGGTTTCTACATGTTTGTCTAGAGCTCTGGATGTATTCACCAACACAGTTTGAACCTTTACTGTAGAAGCAGCAAACACTTTACATAAGTTACTTAGGTCAGAAAACAACCTCAATACCCCACATAATTGGGAAGTCTAACTAACCAGTGGCTGATTCCCAGGTAGTCTTCCTATTTGGTCTCAAATGACTTTACCAGCACTACATTGGTACTGGCTCTTTTTTTATTTTTATGCTGAGTTTAGGGTGCATGCAGAGTAAAGGTGACTCTCCTTCTGTTCAAAATACTGTTTTTTTTCTAACACTGATGCAAAAATCTTGACTAAGTTCTAATTTATCATGCATGTTCAGTTTCTAGAAGGACCACTATGAAATAGACAATGGAATAAAGAGATAGATAATGATGTAGATATATATCACTGAATCACTGAAGTCATCAAACTCATGAAAATAGTACATTGTTAAAATTATAATCATTTTAAAGAAAAATCAGAGCTATTTATTTTAGAAAGAGGGGGATTATTTTTAAAAAGCATAGAAAAGATAAAATTCATAATTTTAATGTTCATAATTTTCTAGAGACTCTTTTTGCATCACTTTCTTATGCTTTTGACTGGCCCCTTTTTATCACAGTGCTGTTCAAATGTCATTCTCTAAAGTTTGTCCCAAGTCCCTCTCATCCAGCTGCATTAACTCAATTCCTCAATTTATGTCAATGGCATTTTTATATCTCCTGTAGATCTCATTATATCCTTAGATATTTTGTATAATTATCTTCAGTACTCCTGAAGGACAGAGATTCAGTCTTGACCTCAGCAAATCCCTAGATACAGACAGCACAGTGACTCATAATCAGAAAGTATATTCTGAATACTGAAATAAATTTCTAAAAATGCTATATATCTAAAATAATAATATAACTTTCTAATTTTTACTATACTTTTGTTTAAAACTATTTAATTATATTTAGATCTTATTCTTTTCTTCCCTCTAGTACATTTAGATTATTGATGCCTCTGTACCAATCCAACTTTAGATTCTTTCTCAAGCACAAAGACATTTCAATAACAACTCCCCAAAACCAAAAATCAAAGAAAAACCAAAATAGCACTCCCCAAAAAAGCAATAACTTCAACCAAATAGCAGAACATAAAGAAAACAACAAAAATAAAATCCTGTGGAATCCATTATGTGATTATTAACTAATCCTGAACATGAGGCCTCGCTGGAAATGGTTGATATATCCAGTGTCACCTCATTTAAGAAAACTGATTTTCCCTCTGCCTGCAGGTGTAAATGACAGTTCATTTGTTGCCCTTTACTCTAGTGACTATATTGTTGTTTATTCATTGATTCATTAATTTATTAAAAAAATATATAACAAAATAAAAGATAAAACAAAAGCTATCACATTGAAATTGGACAAGACAAACCAACAGAAGGACAAGAATCCAAGAGAAGCCACACGATGGCTCATTTGTACACGCAGGAATCCCATAGAAACACTAAGCTAGAAGTCAAAATAATATGCAGACGACCTGGAAGAGATCTGTGCAGGCCCTGTGCATGCTGCTTCTAACTCTGAGAATTCCTAGGAGCTTTGCTCAGTTGATTTAGATGGCCTTGTCCTGCTGGACTCCTCTATCCATCTACCTTGTTCTCATGCACCATCATTTGCAGTAAGGTTTGTTCCCTAACATGTTCTGGGGTGGGGAGAGTTGGTGGAGACACCCCACTTAGTGCTGAGTGTTCTAAGCTCTCTCCCCACTCTCTTTCTTTCACACACACTTATATATCTGGTTGTGGGTCTCTACATTTTTCCCAAATGCTGCAGAAGGAAGCTTCTATGATGATGGCTGGACAAGGCACTAATCTATGACTATAGCAGAATATCATTTGAAATCAACATATTATATTTTCTTTTTTAGACTATTATTATTATTTTTTTATTTTTTACTTAGGTCCTGGCTAACTAGGTTCAGTTTCTTAGTAACCCATGAAATATTGGCTATGGGTTTTATCTTAAAACCTTAAGTGGGCCCTAAGTCAAATCAGTTATTGGTTGGTTACTTCCACAACCAAGACCTAAAAGTGAAAATAGAAGCATTATAGAAAACCTCAAATTAAAGAAAAATTAGAAATGCAACATTTATGGCACCATAGAGATAAGTATAACCAATAAAATATAAGAGATGGAAGAGAGAATCTCAGGTATTGATGATAGAATAAAAAAAATGCATGTATCAGTCAAAGACGATGTTAAATCTAAAACATTCCTGACAAAATATCCCAGAAAAGCTAGAACTCTATGAAAGGACTAAAACTAAGAATAATAGGTATATAGGAAGGAAAAGCATCCAATTCAAAAGGATGAAAATATTTTCAACAGGATTATAGAGAAAATTTTCCTAACCTAAAGAAAGAGATGGTTATTCAAGTCATGCAGCATAAGAATACCAAACAGACAGGTCCAGAAAGTTCCCTCAGCACACAATAATCAAACCCCAAATATACAGAAGAAATAAAGAATATCACAAGTCATAAGGGAAAATAGACCAAATAATATAAAAATGAGGCCTATTAGAAGTACACCAGATTTATCAGTTTAGATTCTAAAGCCAGAAGAGCCTGGATAGGATATTCTGTAGACTCTGAGATACCATGAGTGTCAGACAAGACTACTATACACAATAAAACTTTCAGTCAGCATAGATGAAGAAAATAAGATATTCCATTATAAATCAAACTTTAAACAATATCTATCTACAAATGAAGCTCTATGAAAAAAGCTATAAGGAAAATTCCAACCTAAAGTTAACTACTTTCAAGAAAACACAGGAACTAAATAATCCCTGACCCACAAAGTCTAAAGAAGAGAAACTCATACACACATATCATCATCATCATCCTCATCACTACCACCACCACCAACTACAACAACGTAACAGGAATCAACAATCATTGGCTATTGATACCTCTCAATAACAATGGTCTCTATTCCCTAATAAAAAAAACATAGACTAACAGAATGGATGTGAACACAGGAGCCATCCTTCTGCTGCATCCAAAAAATACGCCTCAAGACCAAACCAAGACATTACTTCATGGTAAAGGTTTGGAAAAAGATATTTTAAAAAAAATGGACCTAAGAAGCAAACTGGCCTAGCCATTTTAATACCTGACAAAATAGACTTCAAAGCTAATCAGAAGAGATAGGAAAGAACACTTCATACTCATCAAAGGAAAAGTTGAGCAAGATGACATTTCAGTTCTTAACATTTATTCCTCAAACACAAGGGTATCCAAGTTTGTAAAAAAAAAAAGGAATATATAATATATATCCTTATATATTATAAGACAACAATAATAAGACAAATAAATTTTTAAAAAGATAAACAAATGGGGAGAACTTCAGGATATACTTATAATATATAACTAATAATATATATATTACTACAGCTTAAATCACCCATTGCCCCTCACACACACACAAGGAATCTTTAGTATCCCATTCTCATCAATGGATAACTCATCCAAACAAAAACTGACGAGAGAAATGTGGAAGCTAATTTCAGTTTAAAAATAACACAAAGCAGAACAGTCCAAAAAAAAAAAAAAAAAAAGAGCTCTGATTTTATTTCTTTGTAGAAAATAGATTTTACATTGAAATTGTGTGGTGTCTTGTCTCAGATATTGGCATTGACTCTAGGTTAGCTCTGAGCTCATAAGGTAGATAAGTAAAAAGTGTCTCTTTAATTATGAAACAGAAGCTGTTCCATGTTACTGGCCTTCAAATCACTATCTTAACGTAGTGATAATTATTTGTTTATGAGAGTTGGACAGATTCTTATATTAGGAAGCAGATGATAGACTGGAGAGAGACATATGCTTGAATGGAAATAATGTTTTCCATGGAGTTTCTCTGCTCATTAAAGGTTTCATGTGATTCATAAACATAAGTGGCAATTGGAGATGAGATTTTGGCTTAAGGGTTTGTGTAAAATGAGTAACATGATCATCAAGCCTTGGACTTGTTGTTGCTTTTCCCATAATGGTTTTTATTTGGCAAAAATGAACTTTTGCAGGACAATCAATCCTGGTAACTAATAGAAATGAGCAGATGAGGTAAAACTATTACTTAAGTTCTATAGTCTTAAGTTAGGGTTTATTTCCTTTTCAAAAATGCACCTCTAAATGGCGAGTTTCTATATTTTTTGTGAGTTGAATTGGTTAAGGCCTTAGTATTTGAAAGGAAATAAATATGCTTTATCTTTTAATTTGCATTTTTCAATGAAATTGATATAATGGTGAAACATTTATTGAATATTTACCATATATTATAAGATTGAGGTAAATGTAAAGGTTTCTGGTTTTGTGCTAAGGATCCTTTGTTATTAGGGGGAATTAAATGTGTTTATTTGTACATATGAGAAATAAATTTAAAAAAGATGAACAAATGGGGAGAATTTCAGGATATACTTATATAATTATATTGGTTCCCAAAGGTAGCCTTGGGTGGAAATTTCCTCTGGGCTTTGAACATTCATAAATTAGCCAATATCTAATAATGGATTACTATCTTTTAAATTTTCTTTTTATTACTTCTCTAGTAATATTACTTCTGCTTAGAGAGTTTACATTGTTCAACTTTCATTGATATTTACAGAAAGTTTTAAACATAGAAATAGATGCTCTAAGACAGTGGTTCTTAACGTCTTAACAATGTGGCCCTCACAGTTGCTCATGTTGTGGTGACCCACAACCATAAAATTACTTTTCTTTTTACTTCATACTAGTAACTTTGTACTTTTATGAATTGCAGCATAAATATTTTTAAAAATATTTTTATTATTTGGTGATTTTACATCATGTACTCCATTATTCTTAATGTAATTTTTATTAAAATGTCACTGTAGGGCTCCTGAGATGGTTCAGTTGGTAAAGATACCTGCCTGAGAACTTTACAATAGGATTTTGATCCCTGGAACCCAACCATAGAGTTAGAAGGAGAATATTTATTTCCAGAAGTTGTTCTCTGACCTCCTTATAGATGCAATAGTACCTGTGAGGGCATACACACACACATACACAAACACACACACATAATCATACACAACATAAGTAAATGTAATTTCTTAAAGGTGTCACTATTATTTCAAGAGTTTGTTATAATGATTATGCAAAATAGTTTCACAGATAAAGGCAGAGAGAGTAAATAATGATAAAGAGGACTCAGCTAAGAGTGGTAGAATTATTATGGACACATATGGAGTCTGTAGTATAAAATCTATGGTTTTCATTTCTCAGCTAGCACACACACACACGCACACACACTATGGTTATAAAAAACATAAGTAAATGGTATTGGTATTGGGAAGAAATGTTTTATGGAATAAATTGAGAAAAAAGAATATGAGAAATTTGAGTGAGAGACAGTCCCTCATAATGACCACATTGAGTGAACAGTTTTGGTTTTCTTCATAGGATAACAGAGTCAGAATCATATCCAAACACAATGGTCTAAATTAAACAGCTAATTTGATAAATTACAAGAATGGCAAATTTATGTGAGCTTGTGATAAAGCACAGGAAGAACCAACCCATTATGCTGAAGGGGGTATGTAAAGGCTTCAGGGAGTTCTGACGTACTTGGAGCTTGAGCCTAGATTCCAGCAGAGATACACAGCTGTGGATATATATTACACAATTAATAAAACCTGAATATTAGGGGAGAAAGCACACAGTCAAATCCTAGGCAGACAGCTCAGAAAATTCTTAAACCCTTAATACAAAGATAAACAACTGAATCAATCACACACACCTTAATCCCAGCACAGGGAAAGCTGGGAGTAGTGACCAACACCCTTTATCCCATAACTCTAGAGACAGAACTTCTTCTGTTTCTGTGAGTTCAAGGCTACAGGCCTTTAATCCTAACCTGGATGGGATAGGGTATATAAGGGCTTGTAGAAACAAGGCAGACAGAAGAGACTGGGCGAAGTGATTGGCAGACACATCCAGGAAGAGGCTGAGGCAGTTGCAAGACAGCTGGGTGAGAATTGACTATGGTGCTTCCTCTCTCTAATATTTTATCCTTCCCCTGATATTTGGCTCTGGATCTCATTCATGCTACAACACACAGCAAAGACAAAGTAGTGAACATGCACCAGGAAGACCCAGAGCTGAAATCTAGCTCTATAAACAATGTAAGAACAGAAGCAACAGTTTCTTCTACATTCTTGTGAACTTTAACAGACATTTTTCTCTCAGAAGTATAGAGAAGTCTTGACTAGTATTTCTCACTGCATTGAATGACTAGAGCTCATGATTAAATCTTCCCTTGAGGAGAAATGAACTCTTCCTGTGCCTCTCTCTCCTCTCCTCTCTCACAGTGTGTGTGTGTGTGTGTGTGTGTGTGTGTGTGTGTGTGTGCATGTGATAGACTTCTACTTAGATTTCAAGGTGAATTTCATAATGTTTGCAACTCAGAACTAAGACAGTAGAGTCACACTTGTACTTCCTTTCATCAGCAGATAAAACTTCAGAAAATGAAGCCCATCAAGGAAGATAGAAAGTCTGTGTAACATGAATGTTCAGGAAAAGACACCGAGGAACACTTTATCTAAAAACAGCAAATGTGGCAAGTAATAAGAGGTTTGTGTAGAAAGACATGGGTCATGTTTGTCTTGAAAGAGTTCTGGGATAAAACTAGAAAAATAATCCAGATCAAGAGTGGACTTCTGAAAACAATGTGGTCTAATTACTGGAGACAACGGTTATCATTTAGATATAAAGCCTATCCTTGGAAGGAGCTACAAGTTTTGTTATCTATAGGATTAAATTAAATTTTAATTAATGTATTTTGACTGTGGAAAGTAAAGGACTAATTTTATTGAGATTATTTATTTATATCTCTGAATAATAGGATAGGTCATTGTTTTGTTTTTAAGGTTTCAACAGCTTTATGGAGATACCATTCATATATCATATAATTTATTCACTGCTGTTGTATAAGTTAACAACCTTTAGTTTTTTCATAAATATATATAAGCATCACCATGATGAAATGCTAAAGTAAACAAAGAGTGTAAGTATTTTGATAAGCTCTTTTAAGCACTTCAGGACAAGTTGAACCTACAAAGCTGGATTTTAAGACTTTTCTGTGAGGTCTGGAGAAGTTCATATTGTATTTCCAAGTATGTTCTTCTGGTGAATCCAGTGGATACTCAGAAACTCGGTCCTTTCACTATTTTCTGTCCTTGTGTGTTCTCCAATTTCCATTATTTACTACTCTAGGCAAAGTATTCTGTACTGACTTTCAGGATATTTTATAGCTTAGTGCCCAGTCGAAGACATTATGACATATTTCCAAACATCTGGAGCTTTGTTATGTATTTGTTTTGTGTAAAATTTCCTTCTCTCCAGAATTCAGTTCCAGAAACTCCAGTCACCTCAGAGGCCCTGTTTTCTCATCTCAACAGACTGCTTTGAACCATAAATTCTCTAATTCATGCAAAGTCTTGCAAGTATCTAGAGGTGAGTGCCTGATGTCTTGGCCCACTTACTTTATACATTCCCTTTGTCATATAGGGTCCTTCCATGTTGTATGTAGCCTTATCTCTAAAGCTAGTTGTCGCATATATTTTCTAAAGCTAAGTAGCTGTTTATAGTGACAAGATTAGATCGGTTCCACCTTTATAATCAAATTCAGAGCTAAAAGTTATTGTAACTACATTTAATTGCCTCCAGTAGCTGATGGCCTTTTTTTGCCTTCCCCTAAACATATTGTTATCAGAAAGATTTAATCTTAATCTTTTGCTGGTAGTAGCAACACTAAATTTTCATACTCACCTTGTCATTAGGGAAACAGAATAGATTATTGATTCACTTAATGTATATTCACAAAGAAAACTCAATGTTATTGATGCAATAAAGTGAAATCTATTTCTGAGGAGAGAAAGTTGATCACACTGTATGTAGAAGTGAACTGGAGAGAGTAAATATTATGATAGGAAAATATATCAGAAATTAATCAATTTCTATATGCAATTTTGTTATAAGAAACTAGTATAAATGATGAGGACTTCTTTTAAAGGTTATAGATACTCAAGAAAATAGAAAGTCAATGGTATGGAACAGGAAAGATTATTTTTTGTAGCTATAATAGGTTTAGGCATGGGAAATAGTAGCTGTAGCATTCATTTATTCAGAATTTTCTTTTTTATTCTTAATTTTCAAGTTACAATTACTACATAAAAGTAAATATATTATTTCAGGATGAGAAAGACAGATACTACTTATACTCTGATAGATGTAGATCTTAGGTTTTAGTACTTGTACATGTGTATTTATGTAGGAGTGGGTAAGTATATATGACTGGGAACCAGAAATATCTCATAATATGGGAAAACAGAGATTTTAATGGGGATAGAGGGTAATAAAACATATGTGATCTGGAAATCAAAGGTGTATTATTGGAGGTAAAAGAGCTTAGGCAGGAATGGGGAACAGGTAGATGGGGAAGAGAATGAGATAGAAAAACTAAGTACATGTGAAATGCCACAGAGAAACCATCTATTTTGCAAATTTAATAAACAATAAATAGAAAGAGAGAGAGAGAAGAGAGAGAGAGAGAGAGAGAGAAATAGATAAATGGTTATCTCATTAGGACAGCAACAGAAGCTTTGCTAACAATAGAAAATATTTATGTCTCTAAATGGTCTCTGTGCTTTTTAAATTGTGAGGCATATTTACTTGGATAGAAATAATATAGTTTGTAGTCACAGAAAAAAAATTATCATTTCCATTTAGATAATTATTTATTATTATTTGGGAAATTTTCTTAGCAATATGCCTGAGACATAGGCCAAGCAGGATGCAATTAATGTAATTGTCTGAGTCATTTTGGCGGGGCTAAGAAGGGTGGGCAGGTCTGAAATGTGGGTCTTGATCTCTGGCTGGACAGGGTCAGAAACCTTGTGTTACACATACCAATTTTCAATCCCTGCATCCCAGCATTCAATTGCACAAACCAGTAAAACATCAGTGGTTCACATCACAAAGAGTAGCCAGACACAAGCACCCTCTGGGTAGGGGTTTGAAAAAAGCTCACGACAAAGAAATACCAGAGGGATCCAAAGCCAAAGTAAGTTTCAATAGCACCTTAAATTTTAGACAAGTTCACACACATCTGCTCAATGAATGCATATTTGCTTCAGTTTCTATTAACTGATGGGATGTATATTGTTGTTTGCTTTTGTTCTTTTGGTGTGCCCAATACCCAGTTCCCAAATAAGTAGTACACAGAGGCTTATTCTTAAATATAGAAGCCCAAGCTTAACTTGGCTTATTTCTAGTCAGTTTTTTTTTTATTTTTTAAATTGTCCTTTAGCACAAATTCTATTTAGTATTACAATGAAGACCTGGAGCTAAATATTTGAAAAAAGTTGGAATATCAGAGAGCGATAGAGAAACAAACCACAGCCCATTCTCACCCACCAACTCTTTAGGCCTGTTTTTACAAAATCCTCTGATCCCAAACCTCTCTCCTTAATCTACCAAGGAAGGGACTGGATAGGCTGAAAACCCCTCTTCTCTCCCTCTGTCCAGCTATCTTAACTTTATCTTTTCATATTCCTAAAGCTGGGATTAAAGATGTGGGTTGCCATTCACTGCCCCTTGACTCTGAGATTCCAGATTAATTTTATTAACTATATATCACCACATTGTCCCCTCTATCTTTTGTCTCTAGGCTTTTGTCGTATACCTATCTTTCATTCTTACTCTGTGGCTTGCTGTGTAGTTGAGTGGCTGGCCCCTGGAGTTAGTTCTCCTTGCTCCTCCCAGATTTCTTCTTCTATATATTTTCTCTGCCTTCTAGCTCTGTCTATTCTTTATCCAGCCTTGTTATTGGCCATTTAGTTCTTTGTTAGACTATCAGATGTTTTAGACAGGCACAGTAACACAGCTTCATAGAGTTAAACAAATGCAACATAAACAAAAGTAACACACCTTAATATTCTACAACAGATATAGTTGCAAGGAAACACACACAAAGCTTGCAAATCATAAAGAGAAAACACTGACTGTAGATTCAGAGGAATATTGAAATGTGAAATAGATGTTAGAATTAGTGGAGACAAAACTAGCCATGATTAAAATGTTAGGCTATTATAACTAAACCTGGGAATTTTATAAGAAACGAGTAATGGATGCAGAGGTTTAAAAACTTCATTCCCTGGAATTAGAAGATCTTAACAGGTCCTTATTGCTTTTTTTTTTTTTTTTTTTTTTTTTTTTTTTTTTTTTTTTTTTTTTTTTTTTTGATCTTCAAAGGTGGCTTAGCAGATAAACTGCTTGTCTCAGAATTTGGATACCCAGAATCAACATTAAAAAGCTGAGCAGGACATGGTGGCAATCCATAATTCCAGAACCCCAGAGGCAGAGACAAGGAATCCCTGGGGCAAACTGGCTAGCAATACTAGCTGGAATTGGCACCTTTGGGTTTATGTAGAAATACCACCCCAACAAATACAAGGACATCTGTGCTTGTTGTCAACTTGATGCAGATTAGTCATTCAGGAGAAGGGAACATCCTGACTAAAGAAGTAGGGACATTACAGACCCAGAGGCAACTTACCCCAGGCTATCTGATCTCTTCATGGCTATCAATAAGGCATTTTAGAATACATCAACTAAGCAGGCCACTAATTTTCACTAGCCAAATAGGTATAAATAGCATCAGATATAATATGAGCCCAATCACAGAAACCCTCCAAGTTTACTGTAATCTGGTGACTTGAGTTTTGACCAAGTATTTGAAAGGTGCCTTGGTGTACATTTTTTGTTCCATAACTATACAAACTTAATGAAATTATTTCATGTTGGGCATGTCATTTGAGGAAGATTTCAGGTAGTGGTATCTGAATCCATGTGCCTAGGCTGTGCTCACTCAGACTTGCCCCTTTCCCCTTTCTTCTTTTCTTTGAGCTAGGATCTGGGAGCAGGCAGTTAACAGTTTTGTAAGTGAACTTTTATATTATGCTAACCCTCCATTCAAATAATCTTGCAGGAGGGGGTTGATCCTCTACTTCTGCCTCAGTTCGGGTCAAAGTGTTCATGAGAACAGAGAGCATAAAGAACTTAACAGGGCACAATGATGAATGAGTGGGGATATGAACCTAAAATCAGTGGAGGAGGTTATGTGGATGGAGGAACTACTCAGTGCATATAAAGCTCAAGGTTCACCATGAATGCTAAACCACATATAATTCCTACCTTAGGCTTAAAATATAGTCTCATTTTCAGTGACTGTATAAGTAAAGACATTTTTTCTCCTTCTGAAAGTGTCTTCCTTCAAAGAATCAATAGCAATATGGACTGAGGTGAGAATAGACCCAGTGCACTGCCTTCTTGGGAAAAAGGTGTGGTATAGCCTTTGCTTGTGGTGTGATGGATAAGCTATTAATTCTTTCATACTACAAGGCATCAGCTTTGTGACTTTCTAAGTAATTCTGTGTGGAGAAACAATTAATTGATATAGAAGATTTATTAGTTGTCTGTAAATAACAAAATTAATTTTCTAACATCATCATAAACTTCCATGCTTATTTGAAAATTAAGCTATTATTATGATAATTAATTTCATTGAGGCAGAAAGAAAACCAGAATTGAGAACTGTGATTTCTTTCTTGTGGCTTCTCCTTTGAAAAAAACAGTAATTGAGTCTCTTGTAGTTCTAGTGTGAACTAGACTCCTGATTTTAAATACTTGGACCACAGTTGCTGGTCCTCCTAATGTGGAAGATCATAGAAGCATTTATAAAGAAACAATAATTCCTGTCCCATAGGCTTCCTCACTGTAGACACAGTGTGACAGCTACCTCACACCCCTCTCTGCAGCCTTCCCCACTATTATAGCCTGTGTCTCTTTATTCTCTAAAACTAACTAAACTCTGCTTCCTACAGCTCCGATTTCTTTAGACTTCAACCCATTGAATAGATATCCTTGAAGTGAAATTTCTGTAGACAACACATATTTGAATTGTCTGTTTTTACTTACTTAGATAATCTGGTGCAAAAATGATATATTTTGAAAATATGTATTTTAAATTATTACTGGTATACTATGCTTAATTTTGTCTTACTTTTGTTTTTCTGTTGTTATGGCTCATGTTTTAGTGTTTCTTCTTTGTGCTTCACCTTTTTCTCTGTTTTATATTCCAGCTTCACTAAAAATTTGTTGGACTCATTTTTTTTTTAATATTTCATAGTTGATTCTATTTACTTTTCAGAGTGATGTTTTCTTATTTGCTGTAACAGTATACAGTCTAATATCACTGAAACTTCACCATTTTGAGTAGAAAAATGTGGTAGAATATTCTCTTTTTGTTTTAAATAAAATATTGTTTTGGCCTATGCACAGCATCGTAGAAGTGGGTAGAGAATCAGAGGGCAGGCAGGTAGGAAAGGGTGGAGTTAGTCAGTCTCCATTGGTCCCCCAAAGAAGACAGACATGTAAAGAAAATAGGTGAGCCACGGGCTGGGCCACGTGGTGGAAGATTAATGGAAATGGGTTTAATTAAGATGAAAGAGCTAGCTAGTAATGTGCTTAAGATATGGGCCAAACAGTTTAAAAGATATAAGCGTATGATTCATTTTTGGGGGGGACAAAAGCCGCGTGGACCAGGTTCCAAACCTATCGCATCAGGTTCTAACCGCTGCCATGTGCCAGGCACAAACCTCTGGACCCAAAATGGGGCGAGAAACTTCATACAACAGAAAAAAACATCTTTTTTAGAGCCCTTTAACTTTCTTCTGTATATGACCATCTCAAATAAGTCCTCTCTGCATAATAGCAATCACATACAGATGTTACACATTTTATCTAGCTTCATTATCTAGAAAACTCAAAAATGTATTCAATCTTGGCTTTTAATATCTATTTTTATTTCTTTTGTCTCAGTGTTCCAATATATTTTATTGTTTTTTTCTGTTTCAAGGCTTCCTTATGATATTCTCTTAGGATAGTGTATTGGTCACAGGTTCATATTTTACTTCCCAAGTGTTATTTTGTTTTAAAGTTTTCTTCTGGTTATTTCCTTTTCCATATGTATTCATGTACTTGAGGCTCCAAGTGAGTGGCTGACAAATACAGTGACTGCAGAAAAGAAGTTTGCTCTTAGCTGAAGATCCCAGAAGTATTAGATGCTTTCTTTATGTGTACAGTTATGCTATGAAAGTTTGGACTGCCAGTCAAGTCAAACAACAACACAAAGAAAACCACTTCTATATTGGAGCGCAGGTCTGGAATAATATTACTTCTTAGTCAAGGGTTGGTGAAAGGGATTTAGGGGAAAATAATCATTTTCATAAAAGCTACTAATAAAATCTCACTCAGCTCCTGTGTTATGGAGTCTGATGTAGACTTTTATAATTCTATAATGCTTTAGGACAGTGTTTCTTAACCTGCCAATACTACAATCCTTTAACATACTTTCCCATGTTGTATGGCATCCAACCATGGAAGTATCTTTGCTCTTACTACATAACTGTAATTTTGCTACAGTTACAAATCATAATGTAAATGTTTATGTTTTTCAATGATTATAAGCAACCCTGTGACAAGGTACCTCAGTTACAAAGGGGTCATAACGCACAGGTTGAGAACCATGCTTTAGGATGATACTAGACAGACTCTTCCAACTTGACAGATATGCACGTGAAATGACTAGCTAAATTGTTCAGAAAAATCCATCCCTCCCTATGGACAGCAAATAAGATAACCCTGAAAGAGACACAGGGAATATAATCATTGAATTATGCCCTATACAGTCCACATAATTAACAGTCACAAGCTGCCTGAAGTTAAAGGGCAAATAACAGGATTGTTCTGAGAGACTTTTATACAGTAAGCACACTTAGAACCAATTCCATTCTCTATTTATTTAGCTGCCCACACCATAAGTTCTTGATGATTTTTCATATTTTATTTAAGCAGTATTATAGCCATGTGTCAGGTTTCAAAATGAAACTGCTCATATTGTTCTTTTCTTAGGATATGAACTTTGGTCATTACATAAACATAGCAATCTTCTGCCCTCCATCAGTGTGTGCAAACTAAGGTTTCCATTTCTTTGAAGATATAAGTCTGAATACCATGTGGATTTACTCTCTGCTGCAGCCTTTATCCTACAAACATGTACAAGGAGCCTCCTCAAACTTATTAGGATCCTCTTGCTCTGCATTTATATTTCCTTCATGTTTATTATCTTGAACACCCCACTTTCATTTGTTTCATTTTTTTATAATTAACATTTTCTTTCATTTTATGTACTTAGCACAGTTTGTGCTCCCTCCTCTTCTTCTATTTCCTTCTTCTGACTTTTATCACCCATTCCCATGATCTTGAACATAGTATGGTTTATCAAGTTGAGGTAGGACTGAGCTTTGCACCCCATTTATAAAGTCTGAGCAAGGTAATCCTGTGTGAGGAATATGTTCCCAAAAGCCAGCTCAGTGCCAGATCAGGCTCTCATTTCACTGCTAGGAGTCTTACAAAAAGATCAAGTAATACACCTGTCACACACAGGCTAGGCTGGTGCTGTGTAGGCTTCCTATAGTTAGGCTGAAGTCCATGTGCTTCTATATGCTCAGGTCAGCTGTCTCTGTGGGTTCCTCCATCATGACCTTGACTCCCCTGGCTTCTACAATTCCGTTTCCCTTTCTTCAAGAGGATACTCAGAGCTTTGTTATACTTGGGTATGTATCTCTACATCTGCTTTGAGAAAATTCAATATTCCTTCATGATAACGCTTTTTGGAGAGATCAGGGATACAAGGAACATATCGAAACATAATAAAAGCAATATACATCAAGCCAATAGCCAACATGAAATTAAATGGTGAGGAACACATAGCAATTCCACTAAAATCAGGAGCAGGAAAAAGGTCAATATCTATTCAATATAGTCCTTGAAATTCTAGCTAGAGCAATAAGACAAAAAAGCAGATAAAAGAAATACAAATTGAAAAGGAAGAAGCCAAACTTTTTTTATTTGCTAGTGATATGATTGTATACATAAAGGACCCCCAAAATTCTACCAGGGAACTCCTTCAGCTGATAACCATCTTTAGTAATGTGGCAGGTTATGAGATTAACTAAAAAAATGAGTAGCTTTCTTATATACAAATGATAAATAGGTTCAAAAAGAAATTAGAGAAACAACATCCTTTATAAAAGCCACAACTACTATAAAATATGTTGGGGTAACTCTAACCAAACAAGTGAAAGATCTTCAAGAACTTTGAGATTTGGAGAAATAGTTTGAATAAGAGACCAGAAAATAGAAAGATTTTTCCATGTTCATGGATAGTTAGAATTAACATAGTAAAAATGTCAATTTTACCAAAAGCAATCTACGTATTCAACATAATCCCATCAAATTCCAACACATTTTTTCACAGACATTAGTAGAACAATTATCAATTTTTTGTGGAAAAAAAATTCTCAGGATAGCTAAGAAAATCTTGTGAACAAAGAAACTTCCAGAAGCATCACCTTCCTTGACTTCAAGGTCTACTAGAGAGCTGTCTCATTTCTTTCAGAATTAACTAGCATGTTATCTTATAGTTTCAAAAATATCATTGAATTGTTATTTTTTGAGCACATAGTTTTTACATGTACATTTCTATATGTACTGAATCCTATAAATTATACTCTTTTGGTATATTATTTGGTTTGCATTTTTTATTATGCCTTTGTGTATTTTTAATTTTGTTTTCTTCTAATGTCCTGGAAGAATGATTAAATTATCATCCATAAAAACTGTCTTAGTTAGGGTTTCTACTGCAGTGATAAACCTCATTATCATAAGCAACTAAAGAAAGGATTTATTTCTGTTTATGCCTGTAGAATACAGTCTTAGTATATAGTCCATCAGTGAAGGAAATCAAGATAAGAGCTTAAACAGGGTAGAAACCTGGAGACAGCAGTTGATGTAGAGACCATGAAGGAGTAAAGCTACTGGCTTGTTCCTTTGGGCTTTCTCAGTCTACTTTCTTTCCCTGCACCATTCTCCCACTCAGTTGACAATGATCTTGTGGGATGACACTCTACATCAACCATTAATCAAGAAAATTCCACTATGGCTTATTCAAAAAGCAATTTTTTCTGGGCCATTTTTTTGATTAAGGTTCCTTTTTCCCAAATGAGACTAGCCTGTGTCAAGTTGACATAAAAACTAGTCAGCATGAAAGCATAGGATCTTGTGTCAGAGCCAACTTTTAACAGCATCTATATGCATTCTTAGTCTCGTATTTATAATCTTATTTGTGTGCCCTTATAGAATATAATGCTTTTAGAGACAGGAATTGTTAATACATTTATTTATAGGTAGACCATTAAAGCTCAAAGGGGGACTATCCTGAAGACTATAATATCAATAATAGCTGATAGTTTTGAGTATAGCTCTACTTGGTCTCTAATTATTGTCTTTTATATGTTTAACTTCAATGGGTCTGGAGTAGAGTCTGAGGCATATAGATATTCAGCATATATGTGACAGCTATTTAAACCTAATTTTTATTTAATGCAATATTACTTAGCAGGAATACTTATGCATAGAGTCAAGGGTTGAGTTCTTCTTGCCTTAAGAATATTTTTAGGTCAATGGAAGCATATAACTAGATAAAATATATAACATCTTGTTAAGATCTAACAACAAAACAGACTGAATTATACTAAAATAATTGAAATATGGCAGTTTTCTTATTGAAATAAGATTTTTATGAAATGCTGAGTTAGAGTAAGAGCCAGTTTGGTATAAACAGAAGACAGCTTGTTAAGAAAGTAGGGAGGAGGAGAGAAAAAGAGAGAGGAGAACATTCAAAGGAGACAAGGTACCTCAGAAGTTAAAGGATACAGTGTCACAGTATCTGCATAGTGGGGAGAGAATTGAGGTTGGATAAAGGATAATCGTGGAGAACTAGGCTTTGAACTTTGATGTTAGAACTACTAAGTTTCTTGGTGTCTTAGGATAAGAAATCTTACATGCTCCTCACCTTTAAGATGTAGTCAAATGTGGTTTTCTCTTGAGATATTCCAGAATTCAATAGTGACATTTTTAGGGGCAAACAAGTTGTGGTTTATCCATCCTGGTAGAAAATTCAAAGAGATCTCTGGTAAAGTAGGATGTGAATGAACATATAAAATATTCCTGATGTGGTACAAATGTTTTTTGTATATTGTAAATAAAAAGCTATTTTGGCCTGTGTAGAGTATTATAGAAGTGGGTGGAGAGTCAGAGGTAGTCAAGTAGGAAGAAGGGTGGAGTTTGTTAGTCGTCATCTGTCTCTAAAGAAACAGCATGTAAAAAACACAAGTGAGCCACGGGTAGTGGCCACGTGGTGGGAAGATTAATAAAAATAAGTTAAATTAAGATAAAAAAGTTAGTTAATAATGTGCTTAAGATATGGGACAAACAGTGTTAAAGTATATAAGCATGTGATTTTATTTTTTTGGGGGGACAGAGTCGTGGGCGCGCAGACTAAGTTTTAAATTGTTGTAGTGTGCACTCCAGGTTACAAACTTTGGGCACAAACCTTTTAGACCCAAAACTGGCCCAGAAAAACTTTCTACAACAGATGGCTAATAATGTGCTTAAGATATGGGCCAAACAGTGTTAAAATATATAAGCGTGTGATTTCATTTCTTTTGGGGGACAAAAGTCGCGGGCACGCAGACCAAGTTCCAAACTGCCGCCGAGTGCGTGCCAGCTTACAAACTCTGGGCACAAATCTCCCAGACCCAAAACGGGCCGGGAAAAACTTTCTACAACAGCCTGAAGCAAGGGTTAGGATGTGCTGATAAAGCCCTAAAACATACATATTAAAAAATACATCAAAGCCTACCGTGTCAAATGGTTTTGTTCACTTCAGTATGGTTTTGGCTAAGCAAAATCCCATGGGTAGTGAAAGTTGAAATTTTAGATATAGAAGTTTTCATACCTCTTGTAAAATTGTCATAGGGATTAAAAAAAATGTTTTTATTGGTATCTAAGCTGGCAAGTCTTCAAGAGATTTTGTACCAGTTCATTCTTTAGAACATATCATCCCCACTGGAAGGCAGAAAACATAAGGTCCTCAGAACCAAATTAAATTCTGAAGCCCCTTCCTCCCAAAGCTCTTTGCAAGCATTATTTTACACCTAACCTGTGACAACTAAGATTGATCCAGCTTGTTGGGGAAAATACGTTTTTAAAATTTGTATTGGTTTAATTTCTTTTCTTCAATTTTTAACCTTTAAAATGTCAGCTTCCAACCATCTGTGAGTTTTTCCATGCAACTACTTTGCTGAAGGATTTCATAGACATCACTGACCTATAGGCCTGAGCTAGTATGTTGTTTGAAGCTGACCTGAATCAAGGTATTAAAAGGATTTCTGTTGGATCGTAACACAGAATAGATATATTTCTCTTAATAATGTAAATTGTGCTTATTTTTACAGAAGGAAAAGCTCAGAATCTATTAAGTTCATTTAATTTACTCTGTTACATAAGGATAACCCTTAAAGGAAGTCTTTCTTGATACTGCACAGAAACTTCCCTTGGAGGTTAGGACCCTTCCCTTTTCTAGTCATCACTTTTTGAAGCTCGATTCTATCTGTGCTGTGGAGGAGTAGGCACCAGGTGCAGACGTGACAAGCAGAGAAGTAGATTCATTGCTATTCCAAATTTCTCTTTTGTGGTTCAGAAACATGCGCGCATGCACAAACACACACACACACACACACACACACACACACACACACACACACCTCAGGCCATTTCTTCTCAAGAGCCCCTGTTCCCAAGTCTCTCCCATAACCAGTGTCCATGTGTCTCCCTTCCAGGGAAAATTCACTCACTTACTGGGAAAGTACAAAGATTTTTACCACACTGTACACAAAATATTTTATTTTTCTCATCAAAAAAAGATGAAACAAAATAATTTAGTCATTATTGAGCATTTGTTGTGCACTTATGACTGTGTCAAGTAACTCCATAAGAACTCAGTATTTTAGATGAGCATGATGTTTTTATTTTATTGCATCTATTTTGCATATGAAAAATTAAGGGTTACAGGTGATCTAATAAAATACCTCCATAGAAGCTAGTTCAGAATATCCTTTGAGTCTACTTTTCCTCATGTCCATATTGGCACCAGTGACTGGGAGCTGAGAAGGTTGAATAAACACTGAAACTTGATTGGGATAGGGTAGATGGATCACTGAAAGAGATGACTGGAAAGGGGAAAGCAGTTTGGGGTCAGATAAAATCTTGCTGCAAGGGAAACTCTTAGGAATCTACAAGAATGGCCTCAGCTAAGATTCCTAGCAATAGTGGTTATGTAGCCTGAACTGACCATCTCCTGTGATCATATTGGTGACTGCCCCAGTTATCATCAGAGAACCTTCATCCAGTAACCAATAGAAACAGATGCAAAGACTCAGTTAAACATCAGATGGAGACCAATGAATCCCACTAAGAGAGGAAGTAAGGACTATAGGAACTGGACGAGCCAGTGACCTAGCAAGAAAACCCACAGAAACAACTAACTTGTGCTTATAGGAACTCAGAGTCTGAACCGACAACTGGGGTGACTGCATGGGATCTACCTAGGCCCTCTAGGTATATGTGACAGTTAGGTGGATTGATCAACTTGTGCAGTTTCTAACAGTGGGAGCAGCCGCTATCCCTTACACTTTGGTTGGCTCTTCGTGAACTATTCTCATACTGGATTGCCTTGCCCAGCCTTAATACAAGGAGAGGTGCTTAGTCTTATGGTAATTGACATGTCATGCCTTTTTTAATAAACAGGAAAGGAGGCCTGTTCCTTTTTGAAAAGAAACAGAAATACATTGAAGGGGTTGGGCAGAAGGGAGTTTGGGTAGGGAATGGGAGGAGAGGAAGAAGGGGAAACTGTGGTCAGGCTATAATATAAATTAATTTAACTAAAAAAATGGACAGAATGGCATCAACTTCCCTATTTACTCATGCATCTAGAGCAAACTTACTGAAATGTGGTTTCTTTTTATACAAGTTGTAATTTTTGAAAAAATAATATAATTACATCATTTTCCCCATTCTCTTTCTTTCCTCCATCCTCTATTCTCTCTGAAATTCATGGTCTCTTTTTCTTTGTTAGAGAGAAAGATTGTGTGATTCCCAGGCCAACTGATACATACACAATAGAGTTCCTGCAGGTAATGCTGAGGTATGGTTTACTTACATGTAAAAATGATTTTTTTAATAAAACAAACTAAACTTAGCAAATACATTTGACATGTTGCTGTGGTGATATATTACATATTTAATAAAACCTGAAATATCAGAGACAGCACACAGTCAAATGCTAGGCAGACAGCTCAGGAATTTCTTGATCCTTCAGTGCAAGGATAAACAGCTGAGAGTCAATCACACACACCTTTAATCCCAGCACAGGGAAAGCCGAAAGTGGTGACCTACACCCTTAATCCCATAACTCCAGAGACAGACCTTCCTCTGTTTCCTTGAGTTGAAGGATAGCTATGAAATAGAGTAGTTCACACCTTTAATCCTAACCTGGATGGGGTAGAGCTGAGGAGAAGGGTATATAATGCCTCATAGAAACCAGCAGAGGCAGAAGCGACTGGCAGAAGCAATCATGACCAAGTCTGTGAACTTTGCAAGACACCTGGGTGAGAATTGACTGGTGTTTCCTCTCTCTGATATTTCACCCTTCCCTTGATATTTAGCTCAGAGTCTTCTTTTCATACAATTCAAATTTGTGCAACTACATGTTGCCTACTTGTAAACAAACCTTTGCCTCACTTTAAACTATACACTTTCCCCCAACAATAAGCTGTTGGCTATCTATGCTCTTGAAGTATTAGACTAATTCCATTCATGAAGTCATGAAAAAGTTAAGGTATTAGGATATTAGGATAGTGAACAGGTATGTCCACACATGCTACACTTTGATATTGGGAAGAAATTCACAAAAGGCTACATTTAAAATTTTGTTTCTTAAGTTGCAAAGTTATGAATGCAGGTCATTGTTTATGTTGATACTCTCAGCATATCTGAACTATTTCATGATACATCACAGAAATTTAACACCATCAAAGAGAGCCTATCATTGTTTCTAGTTTTCAGACTGAATACTTTATTTATATATGAAAATTAGTACATTATGTACATACACACACACACACACACAGACTACTTTTAAGAAATCTGCCCTTATAGCCTTTGTCTATCATTCATGTTGGAACTAAAGAACATTATATAATTTAATCAGCCTTTGTGTTGCTATAGAATTATTACATCTTCTTGCATATCAATAAGGATGTACCTTTTTATTTTAGGTTTTGGGGACATCAATGAAGTGCATTAAAGAACAATCAAGACTGAATGTTTGGTGAATACATATTATGCTTCTGTCTTTTCGTGTTGTGTCCAAGATAATGCTGGATATGCCCTAAGTACTTTGTTACAGCTGCACATTAGTTGGTCCTTTTGATAATGCACACCAAAAATTTACACTCTAATTAAAAATGGCTTACTTTTGTAAATGATTGTCATTCTTCAAGCTTCAAGTTTTAGCATTGTCATTAATTAAGCTTATGCAAAAAGCAGCAGATGTAAGTTATGGCTAGAGGCTATGAAATAACAATAATATCATCAGTATCAACAATAACACTACAAATTAATCACAGTTATTGAGTTCCTTCCATATGTCAGGCATACACTTAGAGCTTCATATATTATTTTGTTTGGTTCTATGGATACAAACCTGTATTACACACAAATCTCATTCATTAAAATAAACATAAAGCACAAGGAAGCTAATAATCTGCCTAATGTATTAAGCATAAATTAAAAATATATTTGGCATAAGTATAGATTAAAGATATGTTCTGTATCCCCTCATAGAATAATGGGAGCAGTTTTCCAAGGCTATTAGCTTAGGAAGTTAGTGTCAGACAAAATCAAGAAGGTCTTGCTCTATTCTTGAAAAGTTGCTCAATTTTTAAATATGCTACATATAATTTCAAAAGGTATACATCCTAGAAGTATGTTACTTCTGTGTTTTTATAATGAGGCAGATATTGAAAGAATGTTCAAACATTGTGGATTGTGGGAAACTGGAAGCTCAAAGAATAGGAAAGAACTGTTTAAAAATGTACATTGTTTGTACATAATTGTCATGATTGTTACATTTACAATATCCACTAAACTGATGTGATTGGATGTGTTGGATGATTTACAACTAATCATGAAGCAGAAATGCCACATTAGATCTTTTCAACAAACATTTTTATGCAAGTAATTCAAACCCTGCCACAGCCTGTAAAATAAAGGCTTTTCATTTTTTATTCTTTTTTCTTTTTTATTATGAATAAAGTCATATTTTTAATCTGTGTATATCCTTGTTCAAGCTCCCTTCTGTTGTAAAATGTTTTTCCCAGACCGTTTTGTTGTAAAAAGTTTTTCTTCTGGTCTGTTTTGGGTCTAGGAGGTTTGCGACCTGGCGTGCATGCGGTGCTGGCAGGTTTAGAATTTGGTCTGCGCACCTGCGGCTTTTGTCTCCAAAAAGAAATGAAATCACATGCTTATATACTTTAACACTGTTTGGCCCATATCTTAAGCACATTATTAGTTAGTTTTTTTATCTTAATTCAACCCATTTCCATTAATCTTCCCACCACGTGGCCACTGTCCATGGCTCACCTGTTTTTTCTACATGCTGCTTCTTGCTTCTTCAGGGATGAATTGCGACTGGCAAACTCCACCCTTCTTCCTACCTGGCTGCCTCTGATTCTCCACCCACTTCTATGGTGCTCTACACAGGCCAAAACAGTTCTTTATTCACAGTACACAGAGAACATTCCTACCACATCTCTCTTTTTTTGTTTAATTAAAAAGGAAGGTTTTAATTTTTATATAGCAAAATTATATATAGAACAGTTTTTAAATAGGAATTATAGTTATTATATTTAGTTTATTTGTATTTATAAAATTAAAGAGAATATTTTATTATCTATTTTATTTAAAGTTTTATATTTAATATATCTTTTAAATTAAAGAGAACTATATCTATAATTATTAAACCTTTAACTACATTAAAGACTATAGAAGGATATAATATTATGTAAATAAACAGGAAGTGCAAGCAATTTTTAACGTCTATAAAATGACAGAGATGACAACTGTTTGTCTGGATAGTTACTCAAAGTTTTTTTGTAACGTTGGGGCATTTATCTTCAGCCTATAGGCCCAAAGTCTTTGGCACACTTTTTAGTGATGTAGGAAATTTGTCATAGTCTATCAGTTGCTTCTCCTTGTGTCCTGAAGAATGTCTGGCAATGTTTTTTGTAAAGCAGGAACTTGAAGGACCATTTTGGCTTGTTTTGCTCATATTTAGAGGTCACTTTTTTATGGAACTTGTATGTCTAGTTTATATAGCATATTACTAAGCAGTCAATATTAGAATAGTTTTTTGTCTAGTGGCTAACTGTTGCCACAAAGTAAATTTTATATGAAGTTTTTTTAATGCCCATTATTTTTTTGAAATATATTGGTGTTGTCAGGAACAGACTTGTCTCACTGTCTAGAAAAGTCTAAGTTTTTAAAATATTTTAAATGTCATATTTTGTATGTTTTTGAAGTGTTTGAAGACTATTTATTTAATTGAAATATATCTTTGCATATCTATAATAACTTAATTAATATGACTATAAGTTTGGTTATCATAGATGACTATTAATTTGTATTTTTTAATTATATATTATAATTTTAAATGAGTTATATCAGCATCATATCTTAATCAAGAGTAGAAAAAATACATACAGCATAACAAAATTGACCTTAAGTTTGTATCAATAAACCAAAATCCACTTATCTTTTCTAATCATTCCTATATCATAACTATACATATAAACTATCGAGTCAAAAGACTAGAGACGAGTGGGGTGTAGTTAACTAAAAAAGATTCCAAAAATGGACCTCCGAGGGAGAGGACCAAGACAAAAAGCCGACATTCTCTCGTGAGAGTTCCCGACCAGGTGTGCATTTCGGGCCAGCGGTGCGGGAGTTCGGATGTACGACATAAAAATAAAGAGTTTTCCTTAAAAACGCTCCAGCACACTACAACCTTATCCCTTCATTTTCTCTTAAAACCTTCTCTGTTTTATAAGTTATTTTCACAAAATAAACCCCATTTAAAACATATCTCACAACAAGTTTTTACTGCGATACTGTTTTTGGGTCCGGGAAGTTGTGACCTGCCCACGGTCTGCAGCAGGAGAGGTTTGGAACCTGGTCTGCACACCCGCGGCTTTTGTCCCCCAAAGAAATGAAATCACACGCTTATATCTTTTACACTGTTTGGCCCATACCTTAAGCACATTATTAGCTAGTTCTTTCATCTTAATTCAACCCATTTCTATTTATTTGCCCACCACGTGGCTCCCAGCCCATGGCTGGCCGGTACCTCTACATGTCTGTTCCTCTTGGGGTCTGAGGGCGACTAACTTAACTCCACCCTTCTACCTGCCTGGCTGCCTCTGATTCTTCACCCACTTCACCCAAACAGTTCTTTTATTTACATTATACAGAGAATATTCCACCACACCCTTCCCCCTCCCACCCCTGAGGAAAGTGGATCTACCAGGAATGGATGCAGAACTAAGCCATATTGGGACCTTAAGGCTTTTCTTTTATATGTTGTAAATATTTATTTGTGTGTATGTATATGCATGTATACAATGTATACAGTTGTCCACAGAGGCCAGAACAAAGCAATATACTTTCTTAAGTAGAAATTACAGGTGAATTTGAGCTACCTGGGGTTGCTCCAGAAAATCAAACTTGTGTCCTCTAAATGGGCAGGAAAAACTACTAAACATTGATCTATCTTTATCCCAGAGACTTTTATATTACTGATTTAATAAATATTAAATTTGAAGTCAAAAGATATTAAATGACTTGTTCAAACTTACTTTTCTAGGCCTTCTGCATGGCTGTGTTGGAATCCTATTTCATATGTACTCTATACTTGACAAACAGTATGAGGATAGAATAATTCAAAACCTATACACCAAGATGGCTTGTACACTCTGACCTGCATTCAAGGAATCTTTCAGTATTGAGCTTCTATTGCCTGAAATCACACAGATAAGTGGTGGAAAGTGAGTGTTTGCTATAGACACACAAACAGAGACTTTAAATGAAGCAAATTGATGACATATCTGGAAGTAGCAGCAAGCATTGAATTATAAATAGGAACATACACTTAAAGAACAACATGCTTAAGATGGTGAGTAGAAAGACCAAATAACTGAGTCATAGGTACATCATTTTGCTTCTGAAGTAGACCGTTTGCATATGTCCTTGATAGAGTGAGAGTATTGACTTTATGATATCTTGTACTGATTACTTAGTGAGTTTCAACTACATGCTGTTGATAGATTATAGAAAGTTAAAATACCTACTTAATGAAAGTCTTGTCTTAAATCTCATTTGATCTAAGAGATTTTAAACATGTTTTGGCAGCACTGTCGCTTCAGAAGGATAATAGATGACAATATATGCTTTATAATTAATGATGAGGGAAATGAATTTAGGTTTAGTATTGAACTGTCAAAAGAACATAAAATTTTCAATGGAAATGTGAAAATATGTCAGAGTTATTTATCCTGTGACTCTGTTAAAATTACTTTTTAATTAAGATATGAAAAAAATTTAGTTAAGATAACAAATTTGAATACTGGGGAAATATTTAGGAGGAAACTCTACAATCACATTCAAGTTTAACAAACAAAGGATGCCCTAATTAAAAAGGATATGTCCAGACAGATATTAGAGACAGAAAATTACCTACTGTTGTTACAGTTTTATTTCTGTGGCCTAGATATTGTATTTTTCTCTTTTTTAATTATTAATAAAGTCTCATTCTTTTATACATGTATCCCCTTGTTCAAATTCCCTTCCCCTCCTACCCCTACAAGTCACTCTTCTCCCCATCTCCTTATCTCCTCCCCAGCAAGGACAGTAGGTCCCAAGGTCCCAAGGTGGCTTAGTTCAGCATCCACTCCAGGCAAATCCACTTTCCTCATCCCCACATCAAGACTGGCTCAATTGTTCCTCTAGAGGAAATGGGCTCCAAAGTGCCAGTTCAAGGTGCTTCAGATCCCAATCTGTTCAGTGTTTGTGGTATTTCTTTAGTGATTGACTGTAACCTGAAATAATCTACTTCCTTGCCTACCTAGCTGCTTTTGATTATGGTATTGTCATCCAGCAGTAGAAATGCTAAGACAGTATCTGTGTACTTTTGCTTAGAATTTTCCTCATACAACTATCAACTATGAACCCATCAGTCAACCTCCTAGTAATTACAAACAATGATTTCAGAAATATCTTTATTACATTATAACTTTAATACCTAATGTAAATTATTTGTACATCTATACATGTGTGCACTGTGGTGGAAATGTTCTCTGTATGTTGTAAATAAAGGGCTAGTTTGGCCTATGTAGAACACTATAGAAGTGGGTCAAGAATCAGAGGGCAAGCAGGTAGGAGAAGGGTGGAGGATCTAATGAATATTATTAACTGAAGATATTGAACCATCAGAAAGAATTGTGTGCAGACAAGATTTTTAGATTAAGAGAGTAAGAAATGCAGAAAGAAGTAAGGTTTAAGATTTAAAATAAAAGTGAGATAATATTGGTCTCTATATATTTTGTCTATTTTTTGTCTCACCTCAGGTGACTTTTTTGATGTGAGACAGAGTCTCTAAGGTTTTATTTACCAATACACTTGAGTTTAGAGAGGGAGAAAGCTACTTGCTCCACCTCCAAAGCCAGCCTTTTTTGTGATTAAACCAGGACCTTTTTTTTTAAATACATAAAGATATGTATATACATAATCATTAAATATAGATGTATGGTTGTGAGAATAGAAAAATTACTGTTAGTACCTGCCAGTATCAGGTGTCCCTGTAATCCCCTGTAGTCCTTTTAACGTTTCAAAACTCTAAGCATTTAGCATCCTTTCAGCATTGTGAAGAGGGTTGTATCTATTCTTCTGTAAAAACAAAATTGAGACCCTGCTCCACCTTAGTTAAGTGGATGTTCTTTACCACATATCTAATTGTCTTATCGGCAGATGAGCCATTACTCCTCCTCAGGAGGGTTCTTCTTTTCGAATCGGCTCTTTATCAGTCTTGTTGGCAAAGACATGCAAAATATAGCATTTAAAATATTTTAAGAAATTAGACTTTTCTAGACTGTTAGACAGGTCTGCTCCTGGCAGCAGCAATGTATTTCAAAAAAATGATGGACACTGAAGAAACTTCATGTGGAATTTACTTTGTGGCAACAGTTAGCCATTAGACAAGAAACTGTTCTCATATTGACTGCTTGATAGTATGCTGTATAAATTAGACATGCAAGTTCCACAAGAAAGTGACTTCTAAACTTTGGCAGAACAAGCCGAGATGGTCCTTCAGTTTCCTTCTTTGCAGAAAACATCACCAGGCATCCTTCTGGACACAAAGAAAAGCAACTGATAGACTGTGTCAAATTTCCTGCATCACTGAAAGATATGCCAGAGACTTTGGGCCATATAGACTAAAGACAAATGCCCCAACATTAAAAAAAAAAAAAACTTTAGGTGACTGTCCAGGCCGACAGGTGTCATCTCTGTCATTTTTTAGACTTTAGAAGTTGCTTGCACTTCCTATTTATTTAGATAATATTATATCCTTCTGTGGTCTTTGATGTGGTTGAAGGTTTAATAATTATAGATATAGTTCTTTTTAGTTTAAAAGGTATATTAGATATAAAACTTTAGACTCACAATGATAAAATAGATAATAAAATATTCTCTTTAATTTTGTAAATATAAATAGATTAGATATTGTGACTGTAATTCCTGCTTGAGAGCTGTTCTTTTGTAATTTTGCTATATAGAAATTAAAACCTTCCTTTTTAATTAGACAGAAAAGAGGAAATGTGGTATAAATGCTCTCAGTATGCTGTAAATAAAGGACTAGTTTGGCCTAAGTAGAACATCATAGAAATGGGTGGAAAATCAGAGGGCAAGCAGGTAGGAGAAGGGTGGAGTTAGTCAGTCTCCATCTGACCTCCAAAGAAGAAGCATATAAGAAAAACAGGTGAGCCACGGGCTGAGCCACGTGGCGGGTAGATTAATAAAAATGGGTTGATTTAAGATAAAAGAGCTAGCTAATAATGTGCTTAAGACATGGACCAAACAGTATAAAAGATATAAGCGTGTGATTCATTTCTTTAGGGGACAAAAGCTGCCACAGACCAAGTTCCAAACTTCTGTCGTGGGCCAGGTTCCAAACCTCCGGGCCAAAACAGCCCCAAAAAACTTTTTACAACAGTGCACACACACACACACACACACACACACACACACTTTGTTGCTTCCCTGTATACATACTGTGAAGCATGTGACATAATAGGTGGGGGTCAGTGAATGTAGCTTCTATACTGTTTGTGATTTTGTTTTTATCTGGGATAATATTTAGGTTACAGATGTTTCTTTTTAACTGTCTTCATTGCTATGTATAAAACACCTCAATTCAGAATCTTTTCTATAATTGAGGAATTTCTTTAAATCTTAAGTGAAAACTGTGTAATCCTTATCTTAAGCAACATTTTAATAGTGCCATTAATGACAAAACAAAAGTGTATGTTTTAAGAAATATTTTAGAAGGTTATTTGAAGAAAGTTTTCATGATATTTCTTGTCTAATGTAATGCTCTTTCCCCCTCTATGACATAATCTTATTCTTTTATTAGGAGATTTGGAGAAATCAAAATCAAGTAAGAAAATATTTGGCAAATTGACTATCTTTCCTGGCAATATTAGAATAAGGTATTTTATTTGAGTCTTTTCTTAAAAGCCTCAGTATTTTTCATATTTCTGGAACTGAGCTATAGGGTTTACTCCTGAGTCTAATATTGACCAATTCATTACTTAGGTGCTTGATCCATTGCAACCCATGAATATATAGTAAAATTATGACTCTTCAATACTGAACTTCACAGAAAAGCAGATTAATAAAAATCTCTAGTTTAGAAGTCTCAAGTGCTCACACATCTATGTTTGTGGTGTTGCTGAGTGGGAGCAGGATCTTTCAAGGAGCTAGTGAGAGGAAGATAGGACCCTCCTTTGTAGGAAGAATGGGCACCTCAGTCTCTTTCTCTTGCTCAGTCACATTCTGACTGGCAGGAGAGCAGTTTCTCCAGACACTTCCACTGTGAGGTGCTTCCTGACCAGGGACACAAAGAGAGGACTAGATGTTCAATGATCTGCATAGAGATGTTCTCTTTGAGGGAGTACAAGGGTGGGGAAAACTGTGTTCTATCATTTCCAAGAAAGTTTAAAATTTCTTCTAGAGACAAGTCCAAACTTAAGTATGATTTGTAAGCAAAACTCGCTACAAAGTTCTTTTTAAAAACCCACGGCTTTCAATTATTCAAAAATGAAGTCAATTCCAAGGGAACTCTGATGTATCTTTGTTGTTATGTTTCTTTTTAGAATGTTCATTTTATAAAACCACAACATAATATAAAGCCTGTTCAAAGAATGAGTGATTATAATTTCTAAAATTATTATGTTTTTAAAGTTTCTGAGAATTTTCTGGTGAAAAATAATTAGCAATTTTGTTATTCAAGGTAGTGTCATTTTATTAACGCTGATAAAAAGAATTTCTTTGAGAAAAATATGTATCTATCTTTTTGTGGTGACTATCCAGTAATGACTTACACAATAAATGACATTAATCATGCATTGGAAAAATGAGAAACAGACAAGGAAGCAGGTATTTTACATTGATTCTCAACTCAGACAGCATTTTTCTTCTCTAAGAAATAGTAGATGGAAATATTCACCTCATATTTTATAAAATATTAATCGAGGGCCTGTATTAAAATGTTAATATTTTTATAGAAAGTTAATATTTGAGGATTCTTTCTATTCAGCAGTGAGGTTGGAGAATAAATTTATCTGGACATGCAGTTATTTGCAGTATGTTACTGTTCATGCACATGAAACATTTATTTTTCATTTTGAAATTTGACTTTCGTATGAAATGTGATTTTCAAAGAACACAAACATTCTGTCCAAAGGAATCTCAGGGAGATATTTCTAATCAGAGGGCTGAGATGAACTAAAACACTTTCACAAAAGTGACAAACCCTGCCTAGAATAACAAGCAGTAGTTTAAGTAGGTAGAATCTTGTGATAACTTCATTCTTCTCATTTTCACGTGTGTGTATCCACATGTATACCCATGTGCATATGTGAAGTGTTTGAGTGAGAACAGAGCATCTTTTTCCTGGAGTATCTTATAAAAACCAATTCATGTACTTGGCTTGTTGTTCCATGCTCTTTCTTTCTATGGTGGGACTTATTATATCCGTGTCTCTACTTCCCTTTCTGGACATTTTTCAGTTATTTGTTTCATTTTGTGCTCACGCTGGGTGGCAAAACTCTCACCAGAATTGGCGGGGAATTTTGTATCATTAGAAATTGAAGATCTCAACATTAACTCAAAAACCTATGAACACCTGATCTTTGGCAAAGAGGCACAGAATTTTCAATGGAAAAAAGTTAGAATCTTTAACAAATGGTGTTTGCATAGCTGGATGGTAGTGTGTAGAAAAATGCAAATAGATCCAAGCCTATTACCCTGCACAAAAGTCAAATCCAAGTGGATCAAAGACCTCAACATAAACCCAGACACACTGAACTTGATAGAAAAGAAAGTGGGAAATACCCTCCAATGCATTGGCACAGGTGAACACTTCCTAAATATAACACCAGTAGCACAGACACAAAGAACAACAATCAATAAGTAGGACCTCCTAAAACTGAGAAGCTTCTGTAAAGCCAAGGGCACAGTCAATAAGACAAAATGACAACCTACAAAATGGGAAAAGATTTTCACTAATCCTACAAATGACAGAAGACTGATCTCTAAAATATATAGAGAACTCAAGAGATTATAGTCCAAAGCCTTAATTAACCCAATTTAAAAAATGGAGTTTAGAATTAAAAAGGGATTCTCAGCACAAGAATTACATATGGCTGAAAGGCACTTGAAAAGGTACTCAATATCTTTAGCCATCAGAGAAATGCAAACCAAAACAACTTTGAGATACCACTTTATACCTGTCAGAATACCTAAGATTAAAGACATGAATGACAGCCTGTGCTGGAGAGGATGTAGAGCAAGGGGAACAATCCTCCATTGTTGGTGGGAGTGTCAGCTTGTTCAGCCACAGTATGATGGTTTCTCAAAAAACTTGGAATCAATCTCCCCTAAGAACCCAGCATTACCACTATTGGGCATATACCGTAAATATTCACATTTGCACCCCAAAAGCATTAGCTCAACTATTTTCATACGAGTATTATTTGTAATAGCAAGAACCTGGAAGCAACATAGATGCCCCTCAACTGAAGAATGGATTAACAAACTGTGGTACAGCTACACAATGGCGTACCACTCAACAGCAAGAAAAAAATGATATCCTAAAATTCACAGGCAAATGGATGGATCTGGAGAATATCCTCCTGAGCAAGGGCTCACAAACCCAGAAAGATAAGCAGGTGATGTATTTACTCATTAGTGGACTTTAAATAAAAAGCAAAGTACACCCAAGCTGCACACCACAACACTGAACATCTTGGGATCAGAAGCACCTTGGACTGGGACCTTGGAGCCCATTTCCTCCAGAAGAACATCTAACCCAGTCTTGATATTAGGATGAGAAAATCAGACTTTCCTTGCATGTATGCTGAACTAAGCCACATTGGGACCTCCTGCCCATGCTGGGGAGGAGATAAGGAGATGAGGAGAAGAGAGAGTGACTGGAAGGAGCAGGAGGGGGAAGGGAGTTTGAACAAGGAAATACATGGATAAAAAATTAGACTTTATTCAAAAATAAAAATGAAAGAAAAGATTCTCCACTGCTTACTAAAGTTTTGCTTTATGGCCCCCTCCCAAAAGGATAATGAATTTCAAGGTTATGGTTGTCATTTGATCATTCTGTGCTATACAGTGTAAGGAATAAATTCATTCCTTATTTTAGCTAAAATGTTCCTGTACTCTTTCATACAGAAATATACATGTATCCTGCTTCTGATTCTGAACTAACCATTTCACAGCACTTATGTTCTCTGCTTGTGAGGTTGTCTTTGATTTAGTGATTTTCTATTGCTGGTCTTTCCTTCCTTGGACTGGTAATTGTTTTTGTAATTTTTAATCATGTGTATGCATTTGTTTGTGAGTGAACATGTACACATGAGTGTGCCTGCAGAGGCCAAATGGCATCAACTTCCCCCAAAGCTGAATTTATAGGTTGTTATGAGTCAACTTGGATACTGGGGAGTGAACTCCTGTATTCTGAGAGTGGTTAGTGTTTGGAGGCACTAAACTATCTCCCCAGCTTCTTCCTTTATAAACTTTAGTGAACAGAAAATATCTGGAATTTTTTTTCCTCATTTGACTCTTTGGTGTGTCAGATTTGTTTTATTTCTTTATTTCTTTTATTATGAATAAAATCATATTTTTTATTCATGTATACTCTTTTTCTCCCTTCCTCCTCCTGCCCCTTCCAGTCACTCTTACTTCTCCAAAAATGAAATGGAAAATGTGTTCTGGAATTTACAACAAGCTTCAGAACTATAAAAACAAAATTCAGCCTAACAGTCAATCAAACAAAGAAGAACCCTTCCCCCCAACAAAGAAAATGTTAACATTTAATATTATATTAAGGGCCAAAGAGTCAATTTAGTGTGAATTAAGTCAGACATCAGTGGATGTCAAATATAGCTTAGATAAAAGCTCCTCTGATCAAAGGCCAAAATATTTATTGACATATTATTCACCATAAAATGTGCACACCTGACTTTGGCTTAATTATGTGTTGATTTAATAAGGTTGTGGGAAACCCTGGATAGGGACTAATTTTATCTATGAGAATATTTCTTGTTGAAAATTGACTTGGTATCCAAAGACTATGTAAGTCAAATTTTCTGTACTGTTAGTAGTTATATTTCAATATACTGGGGACCTGAGGGGAACAGAAGAGCATAGGAAAAGAGACTTTATTTTTCAATAGGTCATGTACAGTCTTCAGATTCTCTCTCTCTCTCTCTCTCTCTCTCTCTCTCTCTCTCTCTCTCTCTCTCTCTCTCTGTACTTTACTAACACTGCTTTATACTCAAAAGAGGCAGAGAAATCAATGAAGATCAGTTACCCTTAGCAATAAGATACAACTAATGCTTCTTTTTGAAGCGACAGACCAACTCGTGATCTTAGTCTGTTCTCAGGTCTACTACACTTGTCCTCTTCATGTTCAGAAAACCCAGGCATTGGAAAGGTCTGACTTGAGGATGTTGTCTATAGTCAACAATTCAAAGCTTGGTGTAACTTAACAAGTGTTTATTTAGTCTAAGTTAATCTTTAATAAATGTTTTTAAAACTGAGTGAGAAAAGCACTGGCATTAACTCTAAGGCCCAAGTCATCAGGATGTCATGAGAACTATCCGAATTTTCTGATGTTTTCAGAGTGACCAAGTTTCAAATTCTGATTTCTTTACTGCCTTCCCGTTCTTGAGGCAAATGACATAGTCCTCCTGAGTCTCAGTTTGTGTCTTTCTAGAAATAATATGAGGTCAAAAGTACAGAAATTTAAGGGGTTCAACAAAACATGGAAAAATTAAATGGGAACAGGATTTCATGACAGACACTATTCCAAAGTTCCCAATTTGTGAGGAACTTCATGATATGGGTACACTGAATCAGTTATGAGGTTAGATAGACAGGTGCAATTTCCATTTCTGTGTTTACTTACTCTCATAAAGATTTCTCAGCATGAAAGGAGAAATTAGTTACTTGGTAGATGTATGCTGGAGACACATCCTTGTTCCTGCTGTGAGAAGTAACAGCATGAAAACTGTCTATAAAAGACATCACTTTTGAAGTGTTTAATTAGTTATTCATTAACTGATATTTTTATTGATGAAGTATGCATCTTATTTCCTTTATCTCATTTTATTCCATAAATTTAATTGTTGGGTTTAATTATAATCACTTAATAATTACTGTATTTAGGCATTAATTATCTCATATCAAGCCATTAAGAATATTACTCAGTGTACAGCTAATGAAGTCACAAGTATACACAGACTGTGGCTTACCTGAAATATTATTCATACATTCTTTACCTTCCTCTTTTTCTCTTTCCTCCTTTTGTTATTTTTAATATAAAAATTTTCTTAATAACTTAGCTGTGCAGAGGCTCTGAAGTCTCAAAAGCCTGAAACATTCACAAGTGTCATAAAGTAATAGTTTTGAGATGTACCTTTCTCCTCTCCTCTACCAATGTCCTAGAGTTGATATTTATTAGTATTTCAAGAAAGTGGGTTGAAGTTGTTTGGTACTATCCTATAAACTGGCTTCTGAATATACAATGTAACAACAATAAAATGTATATATTATCTCAGATACACACCTTCTAAATACAGAAAAATAGGACAACTTTAAAAATGCTTTTTTTCTGGATCTGATATCTATTATAAGAACATTATGTACTAAAACTTATGGAAATTCACTCAAGGAGGTTTGGCTTTGCTATTAAATTCAACTCATTGGTCTGTTAAAGGTAGTTTTTATGCATGTAAACATGGTGTTGGACTGGACACTTTTAAACATTTGTATAGCTCTAACCGTGAAAAAGAAGTTCCAGTGAAATGCATGACCCTTTAATAAATATAAACTAAAGTCTCCCACTGCAGCTATAAAAATAAAATTCTTCCAAATATAATAGATGTGTTTCTATGTTGATGGGAATATCTACTTGCACATATATTTAGTATGCAATTAGTACATGAAAAACAGATAAACCATACTTTATATCAAATGTATAAATGTTTCATTCACATTGCATTATAGTCATTGGCATGAATAAGTGACAAAAAATAAAATTTTGGAAGAAGGAACAAGGTATCAGTGAAAAATCTAGCAAAAGATAAAATTTGGTAAACATACATTACAAGCAAGATCATTTGATATTATCAATTATAAGTTATAATGGCTGAATATTGTGTTTATTAGGAGTTAAAATTGCACTTAAGTCATGGATTAATGCCACACCTGTATGTAATAATGACTGCCATGAATGGAAAGAAGTGGTGATATTTATATGCTACTCTTTGTCTGGAGAGAGCTTATGGCTCACTTTACTCTTCACAAGTGAATCCTAAATATTAAAAGTAGGAAAAAATGGTTTGAGTTGATATAAGGCAATGAAATGAGCAAGATTATTCAAGTGTGCTGATTTTCATGCTGTGGATATTTAGAAAATTCTACAAAAATCACAGGGGTTCAAAGCTTTTTAGGTCTAGTTCTAGTACCAGAGGCAAAGAACATTCTCTAACTCCAATTTCAGCTAGCTCTCTAGTCAAAGAGCTATCAAACTGCTCTCTCTATGTATAAATTATATATAAATGCATAAATATATATAAATGCAAAAATATATATTTATGCATTTACCTGGTCTGCTCTCAATCTTTGTTGCAGAAACTTCTTTGGGCAGTGGATAGCAGTCAACTGAGCTATATCAGAGTGCTGAGAATGAAGAGCTAAACACTCATCTCTAAAAGAGACATCTATATCAACCCCAACCTCCTAACTATGGCTCCAGTACATGACAAAAAAAGAGGCACCCAGTTTTAGACTGGCAGGACCACACCACATACATGGGTCCTCAAGTCCTAAAGGCCACAACTCTAGGACAAGGTGAATAATGCCCGGTTCCCACTACAGAGGTGAAACCAATACAAGATCTAGAGAACGAGGAAGAGCCCTCTCAAATTCTGTCTCTGGGCATGACCTTGATACTGAATTTGCAACACACGTAGCTGACTGTACATGATCTATTCAAGATCAAGCCAATGATCTATTCAAGATCAAGCCAACCAAAATTCCAACATAGATGGTCCTAATGTTGGTGAGAACTCCAGGTCTCAGTCCTTAATGAGGAGATATTCATAACTAATTACAGCCTGAAGTTTCTGTCCTACCTGGACAGTCCCACAACTGCTTAGTTTCAAATAATTACAAAAAGGCTTATATTAACCACAAACTGTTCAGTCTATAACTCAGGCTTATTGCTTGCTAGCTCTTACAAATTAATTCAACCCATTTTTATTAATCTATGTTTTGCCACATGGCTTGTGGCTAACCTGTACTTTTATATCTTGCCTTGTCTGGGCAGCAGCTTGCAGTGTCTCCCTCTGACTCTGCTCTCCTTCCCCTTTATCTATGCTTAGATTTCCTTCCTGTCTCTAAGATGTGTTGCCATAGACCAAAACCACTTTTTATTAACCAGTAACAAAGCATATTTACAGTGTACAAAAAGACATTATATATCAACTAATAGTTGCTGGGGTGGGGAAATAATTTCTTTTTCTGAGGATGTGGCCACTGGTAGAATCTCCATGTGTCAGTGGATAACTTCACAACCATGCACATATTACTGGACCTAGCGGATTATAAATAATAAAAGGACATAAAGTTGGAAAGAGGACTTATTGATACAAATATAACATGATTATGGATAGTTAGAGGAGATAAATAGGGACAGTAAATATGATAAAATTTTATTGTATATATATATTTAATTCTGAGAAATAAGGAGAAAACATTTTTAAGGAAGAAAATGCTATAATTTGGCCTTAAGATACATAAAATTGGGTCAGGAGTTTGACTGTAGAATATCCTTCAGCTTCAGCTAATAAAATTAGCTTCAGCTAATAAAAACCCCTGGATTCCCTACTGGGAATCACTCAAGGTAGTTATTTCATTTGACATGGAAGAGATCTCTTGATGAACTCCTAAGAGCTCTTACAATCTGTGTTGGTAGTAAAGAGTAGTCATGTAATCCTTCTCCCAAGTTGCCTACTACCAATGTATAGAACCCGAAATATCAAGGCAACATCAACATTGTATGAATATACTATGTTTAAATCATGTATTTAAATTTATCCTGGCACCAACATCTAAGTCACTTCAGATACTGATTTTATGACCTTAGTCCATTTCTGTAGCTTGACTTAAAGTGGACCTAATATAATTTCACAGCTACTTACGGTTGTACCAAAGGCCTCCAATAACATATACCAGCTTTGACAAAGTTTTTTTTCTGTGTCTTTTCTCAGTAGGATCATGGATCCTAGCATAGTGTTGCTCTTTGGATGGGCAATGTATTAATTGATTTATGTCAAAGGCTTTGATTATAACTTCTACTCTTCATTTAATAATTATTTTATATGCTACAGAATTTTCAAGGTTTAGAAAGAAAAGAATGATAAAGTTCATCTTTTATTTTCTCATTTATGTTTCCATATGTATTAATATCAAAAAGTCCATCAAAGACTACACAAATTCTTCTTCTTTTTTTTTGACTTTGTGGTTCTTCATCTAAGAAGCAACCTATTTTCTTTGTTATAAAATTTCTTTATTAAAATGTACATAATAAATATTGTTTTTGAGAGTTCTAAATTTAAAACTGGCAATGATGGTATATAGCTTTAGTCTCAACTCTCAGAATGCAGAGGTAGACAGATCTATGGGTTTGAGGCCAATCTAGTTTAGGAAGTGAGTTCTAAATAGCCAGGGTTATACAGAGAAACCCTGCCTCAAAAATAATAAAAATCAAAAAATTATAAAAGTTCTAGTTTTTTCAAGGGTATCAGAGTCTTTGATTTCCAATATTAATACCATGGACTGACACCTTGGAGCTCATTTCCTCCAGGGAAACACCTGCGCGAGTCTTGATGTTGGGATGAGGAAAGCAGATCTGAAGGGAGTGGGTGCTGAACTAAGCCACATTGGGACCTTGGGACCTTCTGTCCTTGCTGGGGAGGAGATATAGTGATGGGAAGAAGAGAGAGTGACTGGGATGTGTAGGAGGGGGAAGGGAATTTAAACAAGAGGATATATGGATAAAAATATGACTTTATTCATAATAATAAAAAAGAATGAAAAATACAAAAAAGCTTGGTGTTAGCATAAAAACACATACATGGATCAAAGGAACCCAATGAAAAACCCAGACATTAATCCACACACCTATCAACACCTGATTCTTGACAAAGAAGGCACAATTGTACAATGTAAAAAGAAAGCATCTTCAACAAATGGTGTTGGTATAACTGGATATCAACATGTAAAAGAGTGTTTATAGATCTATATCTATCTCCATGTACAAAGCTCAAGTCTAAATGAATCAATAATCTCAACATAAATGCAGGTACACTAAACCTGACAGAAAAGAACGTGGGAAATAGCCTTGAGTGCATCAGCAATGGAGACCACTTCCTAAATATAGCACCAGGAGCACAGACAGCAAGAGCAACAATTAATAAATAAGACCTCCTGAAACTGAGAAGTTTCTATAAGGCAAAGATCACAGTAATAAAGACAAAGTTGCAGCCCATAGAATGGAAAAGATCTTTACCAACCTCACATCTGACAGAAGGCTGATCTCCAAAATATATAAAGAACTCAAGAAACTAGACATCAAAATACCAAATAATCCAATTTAAAATGGGGTAAAGATCTAAACAGAGAATTCTCAACAGAAAAATATCAAATGACTAAAAGACATTTAAGGGAGTTCTCAACATCCTTAGTCATCAGGGAAATGCAAATCAAAATGACTCTGAGATACCATCATATTATGCCAGTCAGAATGACTACAATCAAAAACACTGATGATAATTTATTCTGGAGAGGATGTGGAGAAAGAAGAACACTCCTCCACTGTTAGTGGGATTGCAATCTTCTAAAGCTACTCTGGAAATCAGGATGTTGGTTTCTTGGAAAATTGGGAATAATCCTCAATACCCAGAAATACTACACTTGGACATATGCCCAAAAGATGCTCAACCACACCATAAGAAAATTTGCTCAAATATAGCAGCACTGTGATGAAGGTAAAACAGTATTTCTCAGAATGACTATAACACAAGTGATATCTCAGGCTGGTGAGGATGTGGATCAAAAGAAATATTCATCCTTTGTTGTTGGGCATGCAAAGTTGTACAGCCACTATTGTTCAGGAATATTACTTTAAGGAAATAAGAGGCTTTGGATTCCTTCAGGCTTAATATGGATCAGATTTGATCAGGGGAGACCTCGTGAATCTTCACAGGTGATATATATCAACAAAGGGTACAGCTGGTCTTCCCAGGTCATGGTCTTTATCTCAGTTTTTTCAGGGACCACTAAAGATTTCTTCTCACACTAACAATAAGAAGCAACCAAATTTCCAAGAGTTGGAGTATGGGTTGTTTTGAGTTATTTGGTTAATTATGGCTGTCTATTAACATTTAGGGGAATGTAGTAATATAGGACAAAAAAACAACTGTTGATCGCAGATTTGCATTGGCATGGACTTTGATATTTGATACAAATTTAGAGTTATTTTGTTATACTCTATGTATGTTTCTACTCTTGTTTGTGGTATTGTGCTTATGAAACTCATGTAAAATGCAATGTGCAATTAAAAATAGTGTTAGTAGTTAATCTATAATAATCAAACTTCTAGTCACATTTGTTGTGTTTTCAAGGCTAAACAGCTATAATTTAGACAGATGATTTTCAAATACTTCAAAGACCTACAGAATTTGTCATTTAAGATGTTTAATCACCTAAAATATTTCATGACAGTGAGACACATCTACTCCTGATAGCACTAAGTTACTTCATAAAAGGATGATGGACATCAAAGAAACTGCATATGGAGTTTGCTTCATTGTGATAAAGTTAGCCATTTGAGCAAGAAACTACTTTTGCCTTGGCTGATGACAGTATGCTGCACAAACTGGACACGCAGGCACATAGGAAAGTGGCTGCCAAACTTAGCCAAGATAAGGCAGGACAGTCCTTCAAAACTCCTGCTTAATTGAAAAGTCTGGCAGATATTTTGGGCCAGTAGTTCTAAGATAGATGCCCAAACATTACAGAGGAACTTTGGGTGACTACTTAAACCACATGTCTATGTTGTTAGGTAATATTATATCTTTCTGAGGTCTTTGGCTGAGTTAAAGACTAAGTAATTAGAATTATAGTTTTCCTTAACTGTGATAGAGAGTAAATAAAGTATACAGCTTGGAAATCATTAAGATAAGACAGATAATGTGTATTTTCTCTTGATTTTCCAAATATAAATAGATTAATATTATAAATGTAATTCTTACTTGATAACATTTTGTTGTATATAGTTTCACTATGTTAAAGTTAAAACCTTTTATTATTATAGAGACAAAAGGGGTAAATGTTGTGGAATATTAATTGAAGATATGTTATATTCATTTATTGTGTGGAATATTTGTTTAATGATACAAAGATGTTTTGCATTTGCTTAAAAAACTTTATCATCATTATATAATGCTTTATCCCAGTTATTTTCCCTCACTTCTTCAATAGAGAAATTGTTTGGAATAATAAGTGACAAGTAAAATAAGTGGGATGAATGAGAAATGCATATATTCTTAGTACTTATCTTAGTACTTATATGTTTCTTATCACAGTTACATATTCTTTCTTTTTTAAAAAAATATTTATTTATTGTTTCTTTTCTTTTCTTTATTTTTTTACTATTATGAACAAAGAAGTCACACTTTCTATCCTGTATATCCTTATTCAAGGTCTTTCCCCCTCCCAAAATATCAGGTCATTCTCTCTTCTCCACAATTCCCCTTCCCCCCACCTGCCCTGGGCAGGTGGCAGGCAGGTGGTCCCAAGGTCCCACTGTCCCAATATTTCTTAGTTCAACCTTCACTCCTGGTTATTTATTTGCCTTGGTGTTTTGCCTGGAACTGGAACTACAGACAGTTGTGAGCTGCCATGTGGGTGCTAGGAATTGAACCCCAGTCCTCTGGAAGAGCAGTCAGTGCTCTTAACCACTGAGCCATCTCTCCAGCCCCCATAGTTACATATTCTTGCAGAAAATTGTGCTTCTATCTAGTTAATATATGACACTGTGTTTAGATACAAAAGTGCACATTGTAGCAAGCTGTCTTGTCATACTATCTTTGGATCATCAGCTCTCACATATTGACATAGAGACTTCTGACTAATTTGGAATGCATGGCCATTAGCTTAGGTTTGTACCACTAACTCTTATAACTTAAATTAACCTGCTTTTATTCATCTATATTCTGCCAAGTGTCTCAGTTACCTCTACTCTGTACCATATATATGACCTTTTCAGTGTTTCCCTGGCAGTTTTCTGGCATAATCTTCATAATCTTCCTTTCTCTCTCCCCTCCATCAAAGTCTTGTCTATTCTCTCCTGACTAGGTATTGAACTTTTAGCTCTTTACTAATACTCTCTCTCTCTCTCTCTCTCTCTCTTTCTCGCCTCTCTAGATAAACAGATTGGTAGGTATAATTTCCTCTCTTTCCTTTCCTTCCTCAAACCCTTTCTACATAAACTGTCTTTGATTTCTCTCAAATTTATATGCTTTTTCTTTAATTATTGGTGTTATATATACATACATGAATAACTATGTAAATTCAGCTTGTACATTCTGTTTACTGTTACTTGAGTGTATATAATTTTAGGGATGACCAGTTAGTATTGGGTAACCTATTTTGGGGTTTATCACTAGGGAAGTCTATTTCTCCAGTTCTTAGAATTTCTTAGTTGTCTAATGAGATTTTTTGCTTCTATCTTAACATCTTTATTCATATGGTTTGTTTTCATGTCTTCTTTAGGAAGTCAAATTGAGAAATTATTATGAATGTGATATCCCTGTCATTTTTAGGAAAAACAATGTACAGTATAATTTTTGGTCCTCGGGCACTTTCAAACTTTCTGCCTTTTCTGCAATGTTCCCCAAGCCTCAATTACTGGAATTATGTTCTTGTATATCTAATTAATCTAAGCATCCCATGGTCAGGTGTTTCATTATGTATATTTTGAACAATATAGATTTTTATTTTGGTAGGCACTAACTCTTTAGTGAATTCATGAGAAATTACATACCGAGAAAATCCCAAGTCATTGTATGTTAGAGATTTTTATTTTTATACTGTGTTGAAAATAATCTAAGCATATACATTTATATTAAAAAGAATTACTTAAAATTCTATTCTACTGCACTTTTGAGGTGCTTAAGCTAATTACGTTCTAATTGAATTTACTGACTCACCCAATCAATAGAATGTGCCAAAAGCATGCAGGAAATTCTAAAACCAAGCCAATAAAATGCTGAGTCTTCATGGCTTCTGTTAACGTTTTTCTGGGAAGCTTACTTTGACAAGTTCATGTCATGTGAAAATAGTACATCTATGAGAGATACATAAGCTGCAGCTGTTCCACCCTTTTCTGCACATACCACAATCCCTGACTGAAGGGATAATTTCATTTTTCTAGCCAAGGAAACATGAGTGCAGAGAGAAAAAGAAACAAAATACCCATCATCAACAACAATTACTGATACTTCAGATCTAATATCATCCTGTCTCAGCTTATCACAGATGTTTGAGATCTCTGCCAGGACAACACTTTGAGAAAGAAGAGCTATCACTGTACCCCAACTTAAATTAGTGGGCATAATGTAACCAGTGTTGGCTTTAAACCACTCTGGTGGTTTGGGGTGCTTTGTTACTCAGTAACTGATAGCTTACCTCTGAAAGGTTTCTATCACTTAACATTGTGCCTGGGAAGACTGGCACCATTCTGACTTCATGCTATTTGGAGCTCTGGAAGTTTTAAGCTTTCTCAATACTCTGAAGTTCTTTATCCACACACAGAATTGCTTTGATTTTCTTATCCCAGTAATTGTGCTGAGTACTCCATGAGTGTTTCAAACAGAGGCAGCATTAGACTAACACATTGTCTATTATTGTTTTTTTTCTTGCTGTTCATTTTCATTTAAAATTAAAATACATATTTTTTCTTTTGTTGTATGATGATAGCTTGAAAATAAAATAAATTTATTTAGGTCCATTGTTCTTTGCTTGCTCTTTTGCAGATATTATTTGGAAGTGTTTATAACTATAGCCAAGTAACCGATTTATTGTGTCAAATTCATTACCAACTTCAGATTAGATCATTTATTTTTAATTTTTCTTTTTCTTTGATCAAATTTCTCAGGAAATAAGGCCAACTTCAGTCCTCAAGATGCAGGAACATATTATATCTTGAATCTCGTCTATTTCATCTTTTCTGAATTTCTAAAGTCAAAATTTATATTTTTGTTAAGGGAATGGTGGTAGGAAAATCCACATCAGTACTGCCAGGAGAAAAAGAATACAAGCTAATCATTTAGCTAAATTTTCTTGTAGTCACAATAAAAAAGGGTGAAATTGATTTGAATTGCATATGTAATTTAACTCAACACTTCAAAGCATTGAAATGATCTAACCTGTTTCAATATTCAGTTCATTTTTAATTTATTTTTATGATATTTACAAAACAGTTTGCATTTTCTATTTGAATAATGTGTCATATATGTTTTTCATAGTGCCTTTTTGAGTTGCTTATATTTTGTCATAGTGCTTTAAGTTTCATATATATATATGTATTATATATATTATAAAAACATCCAAAATTCTCTTGGAGAGGATCATTAAATGTTCTCTTTATATAATTTTAATGTCATTTAGTTGCAGTTTAATTTTATAGAGCATTAGAGTTTGGAGATGTGATGTAATTGATAATTATCCAGGTCTCACTTTCAAGCCCTTTATCAGAAGATCTGTGAAAAGAAATGAATTTACAGAAATTGAGAGAACTTCAATAAACACTGTAATTAAGAACTAAGGGATAAAATCTAAAAATAGGGATAGGTTAATTTAATCACATAACAGTAATTGCATGTGTGGGATGGATAAGAAAGAAATACATATTTGTACCCAACAACTTGGAGGATCTTTTTGGGAAGATAAAATATTAATTTTACCATATTTATTTCTTGAAAATTATTCTTCCTAATAACCTAATTTTGCAAAATGACATTGAATGGGGCATAAAAATAGTTTTCTTGATATTTAAAGAATAAAATAAATTTTTAAAAGTTTAGAAAAACATCACACAAAACATTATAAAACAACCCCATTATCTTTGGCATGACTGTATTAGAAAGTAGTTATAACATCTATCAACCATGTCTCCTACAAACAGCAAACATTTATGTTTCACAGCTTGGAAGAATTGTGCCTGGTAAAACTGATTTCTTGTCTTAAGGGTTTCCATCTACTTGCAGTTTCCCCAAGGCAGAATGAGCATGGGACATCCCTGGATACTAGAGCTTTTCTTTTGTAAAGAGGTCACTTCAGCGACCCAATCACTTCCCTATAACTGTACATCTATACCCCTGAATACGATGGTCCAGGGAGTTAACTTTCTACCATGCAGATTCTGGTGACATATTCATTTTGCTAGTTTCCAAAGAATATGCCTAGTAAATGTGAATTTAACTCTATAATGGAAACAAATATTTTGGTTGTATATTTCTTAGGTCCCTTTCTCATGTGCTTTAATAAGATTTTATTCAGTGATTATTGTTTACCATTGTACAAACAAAGCATCAGGATAATTAACAAGCAAAGGGATATGACTAAAGAGAAACTGACATGGAGTGAGTGTTAAGCCCAAGTTAGACCCTACTAGAACAAAAACCATATAAACAGAACAGTATTAATAACGATACCCAATGACACCAATGCATAATACTTTTATACTTTCAGTACTTAGGTCATTTTCTTCCTACTACTTGTGAGTTAGGCATCCATAATTTCTAACAACTAAGAACACTGACGCATGGAGATGTTAACATGATTTGCTCAAAACCATGTAACTGAAAAGTTGTAAATTTAATATTTGAAACCAGGCAATCTGATGCCAAGATCTGAAATGTTTATCTTCTAGCTTGTGTTTGGCAATGTGACTGATTGAATATATACTGCCAAGAATTATCATTTCAAACATTGGCCAGTGATTGATTTAATCAAATGGTATTAATATATATCACATTCATTGTATTTGCTGCTATAAAAGTAACTAAGAAAAAAGTTTACTTTACTGTCTTATCTCAGAACAGGGGCCAGTAATCTAGAGTAGTTTCTCAGTTTGACCTCCTTGTAAGATGGCTGAAGAACATTGCTAGGGTTCATAACTGGAGCGCTGACAACAGCAGGTCTGGTTTAGAATGTCTGGAAGTCAGAACCTTGTAATCTAAATTACTGATAGACCCATGGGATCACACAAATTTTGGAAAGAAATATATTTTTCTGGCACCAACACTCATTGAAGCAAGCAGGTAAACAAACAAACAAATATAACAAGCAAGCAACCAAAAAATCTCAAACTTAACTTACTGGTTAGGAAACCTATTCCCTGTTTTCTATTCTTTATTTATTTACTTATCCTTTTCTCTGCTGGGACACTAAAGTACTTAAAGGCAGGGACTATATCCCTCAATGGATATAGATATCAAGGGGATCTTAATCTCCCTTGACCTTTTCCACAGCAGAAGCTATAGTTACTTGTTGAAGAAATTATCTCTAATGTGTGTAATGAGAAAGTGAATGAACAATTGTGAGATGGCTTGAGATGTACAAAGTGATTGTGATGTGCTATTATACCTGTCTATAAGACAGTCTACAATCACCTAAGAAGGGAAGTCTTAAAGTGGAGCTATCTAGATAGGTTAACTTGTAGATACAATCATTAATATATTGATCTCTATACTTGATTATGGAAGTAATGTTACCAGTTCCCTCAGGTTCCTATTGCTGTGTCTCCTTTGCTATGGTGGACTGTAATCTGGAATTGTGGTCTGAAGTTAACTCTTTCTCTCCAAAGTTAATTTTGTCAGGGTTTTAATCACAGTACCAGGAAGTGAGAAAAAGACAGAAAATTCACATTAATATGAGTAGCTTTAGTAGATTTGAACTTTGCCTCCTTTCATAGAAGGAAATAGAACCTTGGATACTTGAAGTACTGTGGTGGAAATACTCTCTGTATGCTGTAAATAAAGGCCTGGTTTGTCCTATGTAAAGCACTGTAGAAGTGGGTGGAGAATCAGAGGACAGGCAGGTAGGAGAAAGCAGAGTTAGTCAGTCTCCATCCAGCCCCTGAAGAAGACAGACATGTGAGAAATACAGGTGAGCCATGGTGGGCCATGTGGCGAGTAGAATAGTAGAAATGGGTTGATTTAAGATGAAAGAGCTAGCTAGTAATGTGCTTAAGATATGGGTCAAACAGTAGAAAGTTAATATAAGCGTGCGATTCATTTCTTTGGGGGACAAAAACTGCCAAGGACCAGGATACAAACCTTCTGGCCCAAAAGGGCCCAGGGGGAAACTTTTTACAACAGATGGCTTCCCAACATGGGCTGAACACTGGCATAAAGCTAGAGAAAGTTTAAAAAGCTAAAAACGGGTTCTGCATCACTGAAACAGAGCCAAAAGTGGTTTTTTGAATTGTGTATTTGAATTGATTTATGTTACAGAGACAGTGCGGTGTTCAAACTGTAATTTAAAAATGGTGTGCTCATGGCACATAGCTTAAACTGATACATTTCATGAAAGGTTTGGCATAAGTGTGATTGATTTAAGGTTTCTGCTTATATTGAACAGAAAGGAAACAGTTAAAAATGGTTTTTTTCTGGTAGCAGCATTTCCTGAGTCCACTCTGTTTGCTGGCAGCAAGAAAGATGCAGCAGGCTTCTCTGCCATATTGAAAAGCCATCAAAAGGGGCAGAGTCAGCAATTAAAGTAATACCGACATTTTAAAAGCTCTTTGGGTTGGAAAATGATTAAGAATTCTCAATAAAACAGATATAGACTCACAAAATCTCTAAAGTAGGTACAATGTATGTAAAATACACATAGGCTTCAGAAAGAGAGAGAGAGAGAGAGAGAGAGAGAGAGAGAGAGAGAGAGAGAGAGAGAAAGGGTAAAGAAAGCCTTTTAAGAAAGAGAAGTAGAAAATAAAGATAAAAGGGCCATATGAAGATGGCAGGTAAACAGGGTCTGGATTATGGTTATTGTGTTTTCTCTTAATTTTTTTAACTTTTAATGAGCTAATTATAGAGAGACAATTGATTGCTAAGGCTGATAAGTTAAACAAAAACATATACTTTAAAAATATGTTGACTTTGAAATCTGTTTATAAGAATATGTTACTTGGGAAAAAAGTTTCTGCTTTTGTTTCCACAGAAGATCAAAACCTGTGGATTGGTTCTAGGCAAATGCGGTTTCATTTGCTAAGGCCACCTCAAATTCTCTGATGGGAAGATCAGCTTCCAAGATGGCCAGTTGAGATGATCCAGCTTCAAAACCCCATGAGATCGTCATTGTCCTTTGACAGCAGGAAGTAGTAAAAGAAAGAAAGCTGCATCCAGTTTCCCCAAAATATTACTTATTAATGTTTGTTTTCATTATAAATGGTTAATGGTCATAGTCAATCTTTAAAAAAAGGAGGGGAGGAGGATATGATATAGGAATGATTAGAAAAGATAAGTGGATTTTGATTTATTGATATAAACTTAAGGTCAGTTTTGTTATGTTGCATGTATTTTTCTACTCTTGATTAAGGTATGATGCTGCTGTAACTCATTTAAAATTGTAATGTGTAATTGAGAAATGCAGATTAATAGTCATCTATGATAACCAAACTTATAGTCATGTTAGTTAGGATTTTGTAGGTATACAAAGATATATTTCAATTAGATAGGTAGTCTTCAAACACTTCAAAGACATGTAGAATATGGCATTTAAAATATTTTAAGATCTTAGACTTTTCTGGACAGTGAGACAGGTCTGTTCTTGGCAGCACCAATGTATTTCAGGAAAAGGATGGGCACTGAAGAAACTTCATGTGAAATTTACTTTGTGGCAACAGTTAGCCACTGGACAAGAAACTGTTCTGGTATTGATTGCTTGATAGTATGCTGTATAAACTGGACATGCAGGTTCCATAGGAAAGTGACTTCTGATCTTTGGCAGAATAAGCCGAGATGGTCCTTCGGGTTCCTGCTTTGCATAAAAAATTGCCAGGAATCCTTCTAGACACAAGGAGAAGCAACTGATGGACTGTGACAGATTTCCTGCATCTCTGAAAGGTATGCCAGAGACTTTGGGCCATAAAGGCTAAAGATGGTGCCCCAAAGTTAAAAGGAACTTTGGGTGACTGTCCAGGCAGAAAGGTGTCATCTCTGTCATTTTCTAGACTTTGGAATTTGCTTGCACTGCCTGTTTATTTGGATAATATTATATCCTTCTGTGGTCTTTGATGTGGTTGAAGGTTTAATAATTATAGGTATAGTTCTTTTTAGTTTGCTCACAAGGATAAAATAGATAATAGAATATTTTCTTTAAGTTTGTTTATTACAAATAGACTAGATATTGTAACTGTAATTTTTGCTTGATAACTGTTCTTTTGTATGTAATTTTGCTATATGGAAATTGAAACCTTCCTTTTGGATTAGACAGAAAAGAGGAGATGTGGTGGAAATGCTCTCTGTATGCTGTAAATAAAGGACTGGTTTGGCCTATGTAGAGCACCGTAGAAGTGGGTGGAGAATCAGAGGACAGGCAGGTAGGAGAAGGGCAGAGTTAGTCAGTCTCTATCCAGCCCCTGAAGAAGACAGACATGTAAGAAATACAGGTGAGCCATGGTGGGCCACGTGGCAAGTAGAATAGTAGAAATGGGTTCATTTAAGATGAAAGAGCTAGCTAGTAATGTGCTTAAGATATGGGTCAAACAGTATAAAGCATATAAGCGTGTGATTCATTTCTTTGGGGGACAAAAGCTGCCATGGACCAGGGTACAAACCTCTGGGCCCAAAAGTGCCCCAGGGGAAAGATTCTGCAACAAAGTACTTCTGGTGTTTCATCGTGAGTTTCATCAGTGATGTATATAATCACTCAATTTAACAACTGTTTAATATCATGCTAATATGGTAATAAATAGCAGAGAAAACCAATTCAGTATGCACAACTCTTTTCTACTCATTTAGCATTCTCTTATACAAGTTCAAACTCTATTTGAAACAAACATTTGAATTAGGTGTAACATTTGGCTTCATACTAATTTTTTGTCCCCAAAGCATCAAGCCTCAGAAGCACAGTGATTGCCCTAGGTTAAACACCTGTCAAGTGAGTCAGTTGGGGCTGGAACCTATTTTGAAAATCTTGAAAGGAACTGAAATTCAGACTCTGTCAATGACAACATTCAAATCGACAAACATTTGCTGAGCAGATGTCTATTGATGGTCACTGAGTTAAAAAGTAAGAGTTCAAGATAAAGCAGACATTCCACTTCCCCTCAAGTAACTCATAGACCTTTACAGAAAGTCAACTTTTTACAAGTACATTTAAGTGAAGTGCTTAAAGGTATGAACTAGATCCAAATTATACAGCAAGAAATATAATTTGTCTAATGCCATTAGAGGAAGCTTTTTTCCTTTTATTATTCCAATTATGGGTACAAAAAAAGATATCAGTGTTATAATTTTCTAAAGAACGTGGGAGGAGAAGAATGCAGGGGATGAAATGCTTTTAGGAGCAAGGGGTGACATGTAAGAAGCAGCTCATTGGAGTCTCACATGTGTCAGGCGAGCAAGGTCTTCTCTGCTGTGCACTGGAGATCTCGGGGATGGCAAATACTTGGGTGCTTATCTTTTAACCATGGAAACTTTTTTATTTTAATGAATTCAGTGGTAATCTTTGCTCAGAATGAGGGCTCTTGTGGTGCTTCTTAAGCTGTACTATTCTTAGTCATTGGTTGTAACCTCAAATGTGTTTCTAGCCCAGCACAACAGAACCAAAATTTCAGGCACCATGTTTATAAGTTTGCTTACCTTTTAGAAAGTGCACGTCCTATTCTAAACCGATTAACAAAAGATTCATTTGAGCCACATGCAGCACTCCTCTTTCTTAATTTGAAATATACTTTAAGGTTCTAATGAGGGTAGTGTCATGATAGCTGCTCAGTCAATCCATCAGGTGTCCCACCTGGAGAGAACTGAGAGAAGGAAACAGAAGTTAAGATGTCCGAATTCCGTCAAGAGTAAAGAAACAAGACATTTCAACACAAAGGCTTTTAAACGTTAAGTTTCAATTAGGAAGAAAACATTTTTAGAGATGATGTCCCTTCCACTGGTTAGACTTATCAGAAAAGAGAGTAACAAAATTAGAGGGAAGAGATGGAAGGCTGATGTAAGTGGTCAGGGCTGATTGGATCCTTTTGCTATCCCTAGTATAGAGTACCTGAATTTAGAAACATATTGAGTCAAAACCCAGCTTCATTTAATTATCAACTTACTTTATGGAGAAATGGGGGAGATCAGAGGGTCAAAGACAGTCTTTGGGTTTCTAAATCACAGAGTCTGATGAGCCTGTCATATACAACACTGGGACTAAAAGTAGAAATGTATATAAATGTATATAAAAATTAAATTAGTCTTTTCTAGCAGAGACATTGACTTTCTAGTGCCCTCATATTTTGGGGATGATTGTATCAGGTATGGAAGATTTAGTTCTTTGTTTGACTTCTCTGAGAGGATGTGAAATTTTAAAATATAATCACATTGAATTTCCTAATAGAACTTACTAATGTCATTCAAAATAGGAAAATGCTTTTCGTATGATATTTTAAATACCTATTCATATTTTAAAAATTTTATGCATTATAAAGTATTGTTAATCTAAATAAAACAGCTATAATTTCTATTTCTTTTATTAGTCTTAGTTTTGTTTTTGTTATTTTGAGATAGTGCTTCATCAATATCAAGCTAGTCTCACTAAATAGACGAGGATGGTGTCCTGTCTCCACCACCCAAATGCTGAGATCTTAATGTAAGCGTTGTTGGCTAAATCACTGCTAAAACACTGTCAATCATTTTGTACTAGGCACACAGGAACAGCCCTCTCCATCACAGCCTAAACTCTACATACTTCAATTTTTTCTTGTTATGGGGGCTAGTTTCATGTTTTTCTTTGGATCAATTCTAAGTAGATTTTATCAATAAATAATTGTTAAATATGCTGGTCATGATGATGTTAAGATCTCACTTAGATCAATAAAAAAATAAAAGAACCCCCAAAATGTAAGTAATATGCTACATTAACACTCTGATATATTTACTTTTGTAAAAAATGTTTGCTCACTCCTAATATCATAGGTTGGCCTGCTGCTTCAAGTGGTGTAATGAATGAGTGGATGCATAATATAGTTTGTGTTGATTTTGGTAATATCTGTTCTCAAGCCTTTTCCAATATCTGGTACTTAACTATATTGCTTTGACTTGAGAAACTTCAGTGCTAAAAGTTTCTCCTTTAAAATGTTTTGCATACCCTTTGACATCTAGTTTATTTTATGCATGGAGAGACAGAGATAGATAAAATTGTTCTCTCTAGTCATTTTTAGAATGATATCATTCCCTGTAGCAACTACCTATTTGCCTTTCCATTGTTCCCACTAGCATGGAGAGCAGTAGAGTCTCATCTCATCTCATGACTGCTGAATGTAGCTTCTGTAAATTCTGTACTCTATCAATTTCCCTCATGAATATTGATGTGAAAATTCTCAACAAAATTTTGGCAAACCATATACAACAATGTATAAAAGATATCATCCACCATGACCAAGTAGGCTTCATCCCAGAAATGCAGGGCTGGTTTAACATATGAAAAACTGTAAATGTTATCCATCATATAAACAAACTAAAGGAACAAAACAACATGATCATATCCTTAGAAGCTGAAAAAGCCTTTGACAAAATCCAACACTCCTTTATGATTAAAGCCCTGGAGAGATCAGGAATACAGGGACAATACCTAAAAATAATAAAGGCAATTTACAAGAAGCCGACAGCCAGTATCAAACTTAATGGGGAAAAACTCAAAGCAATCCCACTAAAATCAGGAACTAGACAAGGATGTCCTCTCTCTCCTTATCTATTCAATATAGTTCTCGAAGTTTTAGCTAAAGCAATAAGGGAACGAAAAGAGATTAAGGGCATACAAATTGGAAAAGAAGAAGTGAAGCTATCTCTATTTGCAGATGACATGATTGTATACATAAGTGACCCACAAAATTCTTCCAAGGAACTGCTACAGCTGATAAACACCTTCAGCAATGTAGCAGGATACAAGATTAACTCAAAGAAATCAGTAGCCCTTCTATACACTAAAGATAGAAGAGCTGAAAAAGAAATAAGGGACACATTACCCTTCATATTAGCTGCAAATAGTATTAAATACCTTGGAGTAACTATAACCAAAGAAGTAACAGACCTATTTGACAAAAATTTTAAATCACTGAAGAAAGAAATTGAAGAGGATATCAGAAAATGGAAA